>JAPTHA010000017.1:1329265-1343218 GCA_029814585.1 Gymnapogon annona | reverse complement strand
AGCTTTTATGCTAAAACTGACACATTTACAGAAATGTTTATTAATGTGTGCTGTCCCTGTTAAATAAACAAATAAAATAAAATAAATAAATATATGAATGAGTATTAATGTCACAGTTGACAAAAAATGCTGAAGGAGGTTATCATCATTCATGCATGAAAGGGTTAACAGCGATACGTAAAGTTTACATGGACCTCATTGGTGTTGAATGTTCAAACTAATGTTAGATGCTTGACAGAACGGAGTCGGTTCTCTCTTTTTCTGTTAGAGCAGTTACTGTTTGACCATTATCCTGTCATTTGTGGTTCCAGTGGCGACTGTGTGGCAACACATGTTTTCATCACAGCTTGTACAAATGTTCTGTCCTGTATAAGTAGATATTTATGCATTTTTGTGCACTGTATGCACCACAAAGGAACAAAAACACACTATGATAATATAACACAAGCTTTTTGCAGTAAGTTTAAAGTCAATTCATCCACATTAATTACTAATAAACTGTAAAGTTGGAGGCTCTACTGGACTGTATTAACTGGTTGGACTGCATCAGCTGGTTGGACTATAGTACCTAGCTCAGGGGTGTCAAACTCATCAAGGGCCAAATTTTGCCCAGTCTGGTCTGAAGTGGGCCGGACCACTCCAATAACAACAGAATTACATATCAATAATGTTAATGCCAAATCTTCCTTATGTGATTTAAAACAATATCAATAAGATTAATAACCTCAAGTCTTTGGAGAAATAAGTCAAATTTTAACAATGTTATACTGTACTTTATAATTTCTACATGTTACAGATAACAGTGGATGTACACAAAACATTTAGTAACATATAGAATATTGTTCAAATTACACTTGCTTCTATTCAGACATTTCAGGTTGTTTATATTTCTTTGTTATTTCTATTTTTTTTTGCAAATATTCATCGGATCTTATGATATAATTTTTCCCAGTCTGTGCGTGGAGCCTGAACTAGAATTTTTTCAAATATCTTGGGGTGTAATTTTTGGATTTCACAAATTCATCCCGCGGGCCAGATTGGAACCTTTGGCCGGCCGCATTTGGCCCCTGGGCCACATGTTTGACATCCCTGATCTAGCTAATGTTCAACCAGTTGATACAGTCCAACCAGTTAATTCAGTTCAGTAGAACCTCCAACTCTATGAACTGGTCTGTATTAATTGGTTGGACTGCATTAATTAGACTGTGTTAACTGGTTGGAATGCACTAACTGGATTGTATTAACTGGTTGGACTGGCTTAACTGGAGGTAATATAGTACAGCTAATACAGTTACAGTTATAGGTTTTACCGGACCGTATTAACTGTTGGACACAAGCCAGATGCTAATGTCCACCAGTTAATACAGTCCAACCAGTTAATACACAGAGAGCGCTATGCTAATGGTGGTTGCGGACCTTTTTCACTGCCGTTTCTCTCCGAAGGACGCATTCAGCCCCTCGTTATCGTTATCATCTCTGGGACTTCAATCATGTATACTGTCTTTGTCTTTGTTGTCCATGTACAAGATTTCAGTTTGTTGTGTATCTGTTCTGCTCTGTTCTTTTTTCTACTCTTTGTATTAAGCATGCAGTTGTGAAATTTCCCCTCTGGGGACTAATAAAGGCATATTCAATTCAATTTAGTTCAATATGGTCCAGTTAATGCAGTGAATACAGTTGGAGTTTCTACTGTATTGTACTCACTGGTTCTATATTAGCATCTGGCTGCACTTAAAAACCTAGCTGCTAAGACATATGGTAGCTAGCTCTGTTGTCAGTTATTTCACCAGCCCTCTCGAACTTTTATAACACACAACAATGCACACACAATGCTTTTAATCCAGTCTGACATCCTTCCACTCTGTACAAACAAAAACAAGTGTTCTCCTCATCCTAAATGCAGTGTTTTTCAAGTAGTCTTCCATTGGAAAAATAGAGCAGAATTTGTGGTTTGTGGGAACAAAAGCCAGAGAGAGCTTTAGGTAAGAAAATTGTAGAACATTTTATTTCATTGACAGTACTTCAACACTTGAACACAGAATAGAACTTTCCCTGTGTTTTTCAAGAACATAAGACCACAAATGAATCCAACATAAGGCAAAATGTGCATGTGTCTAATTTTCCAGGTTGGGATGAGAAAAACAAAAGAAGAGTACAATCACCACAGCTGTATGCTTCAAAAACACTTGCACACACAGCACAAGGAATAATTCACTTGGAATGCCCCATCTCACGTTGGTGCCGACAGCTTTACGCTGCTTATTACTGTCAAAATATTCTCTTGATGTGTGAGATGACGGTCATCTTACAGGAACTCTGTTTGGGAGAAACCGGCTGAGATGCAAAGACTGACACCACTGGTATTTTTTGAGGGTGGGTCCAAGAGTATATTAGCCTAGCTTAGCTCAAAGACAACATCTGAACATATTAAACAGGTTTTTTTTTCCCATTTGTGGAATACTGCATTATTATTAGGATGATTCATAGACTAGCTGGAAGTTAGCATCGCACCGCTTCCCACAAAACAACAAGACAATGGCATTTCTCCATTGGGTTTCGAACCATCGCAGAAAAAAAACAGGGACATAAAAACAAATGTATGTGATAATCCATCATACTGAGGATCAGTACCATGCCCTTTGACCCATTTTTTTTTTTTATCTTCTAAAGCATAAATGCAGTTGCCAAAAATAAAACACAAATGAATTCATGACCAAACAATTGCAGTCACATGACTCAACTGTAAACCTACAACGTGTAATGAAAGTCTTTTTTTTAACTTTATACAAAAACCTTTCCCTTTAGCCTGCCATGATTAAGCTAGTGAATAGAATAGTGCAGGATAAGGATGCAAATATGCACAGGTGTCCTTGATTTAATGAATTTAAATGCCACTGCCATCTCCAGTCGTCTGATTCAAGACACATTACAGGTTAAAAACCAAGTCTGGAAAGGATAAGGCAACGTTAAACCCATTTAGTTCATTTTTAACTTGATTGAAAATAAAGGAGAAATGTCAAAAAGTCAATGAAAAATCAAACCTTGAATTGTTAAAACTGTATATTGATACAAGAAAAAGCCAAGTGTGATGGAAAACAATTTGAAGGTCCTCTGTGTAAGATCTGAAGGACTTGGTACGATTCAATTGAGCTTCTGTAGGAACATGGTGGCAAAGTACAGTACAAGAGTTCTCCAGACTTAATTCATTGTTGTCCATATTCAAGCACTTACGGTGCATTAACTGCCACTTTATTAGGTTAAAATTAATGACAAAAAAACATCCCGGGACAGGTAGAACAAACCCTAAAGCAAGGTTTTGGTAAATTTGTTACCTGCGATCTGTCCCTTCTCCACTAGATACTTGAAAACTGCTACACCCTGAACCTCAAAGTTTACCTGAAATTACACCCGAAACCGACTTTGAACACATGACAAACACTCTGTCGGACTTTTCAGAATGGTGTTCCTCCAGTTTTGACTCCTAGGCTAATAAAAACTTCCCGGACCCACGTAGATGAACTCAATGCCAATCACAGCAACAACCGACTGTAACTGTCACAGGGTTTTATCCCAAATGAAAGGTTCCTAGAACAACATGGCACAACTCGTCTATGCACACCAACAAAAATAACCATTCAGACGTCGGTTAAAGCATCTGTCGACCTAGAGATAAATGAAGCACAAGTAGTCCACCTTTTTTTTTTTTTTTTTTTTAAACAGAATCACTCAAAGAGCACATGTCACTGTTGCACCGAAATAATACAGAGAACATCTAGCATAGTCGCCCATTTGGATCATTATTATTATTGTTATCGTTATTATTATTAAATGTTTCCCGAATGGTGTTTTATTTTGAAACAGCCAACACAAAGGACAGCACTGTGCCAGATCTTTGGCGACAATGACCTGAAGAACACTTTCTACCAAACCGACACAAAGGAGGTGGGAACGGTAGACTTAAACGTCAGGTACTAAAATGCATACGAAGAAACAAGATTTTCAAAATGAAAGTTTTACAAGTGGTACAGAAATACTGACACGATGGAAGATTTTTTGTTTTTTTGTTTTTTGAGGGACAAAACACTCTCGTGACTGTCGCAATCTTGAGGTAATCACTTGGGTCGGGGGGTGGGGGTTCTGGGAGAATCGTGGAACACTCTACCGTAGGAAATAAAGTGGAAGGGTTTCGCACATGGAAACAGTAAGTAACACAACATCTCCTATTGTTACTGTATGCGGACGCGCACGCTCACACTTAGTTTAGTCGATTTGTCGTATTTCCACGGTACACAAACCACGACACAACGTTCAAATGTAGGCGTTATTACAGAGATACTGTGGCTTACATTCACATCTGAATGAGCGGGGGTGTAGTATAAGTGTCCTGTGTGTGGGAGGGGGGGAGGTCAGGTGGGTAACTACAGGCAAAAATGGAGGCACATTCCTCTCCTGAGGCCAAAGGGGAAGGGAGGACTTTTTCTCTCTTTTTTTCTTTTCTTTTATTCTTTTTTTTTTTTTTTTTTACGACATACTCTCGCACCTCTTCAGCAAAGAATCCGGAGGTCGGGGGTAGTAGCCGGTGGTGCAGGGCTTGTCAGGGGAGAACCTGGGGAACTTGTAATCCAGAGGCAGATCTAGAAAGAGCAGAGTAGAAACAAGCTGTTAGGTTTTTTTCTAAATGATCATTTGAATTTAGATTTTTCATGAGACCGTTACATTCATACACTACAAGAAGACATTCACAACCCGCAAAGACAGGGTCAGAGACAACAGACAAAAAAACAACAACAAAAAACAAAGAAGTGTACTGCTTGAGTTGACCTTTGACCTCCTAATTCCTACAATTAGAGCTGAACTAAAGTGGTGTGCTGGTAAATTTTCCATGTAGTTTATAAATGGTTCCATAAAAAAAAGAAGTACAAGATATGTAGTACAGCCTACATTTTTTTTTCATCCAGTAGGTTATTTTGTCGAGCTTCACAACAACACACAAAGAGCACAAAAAACACAAACCAGGTACAATGGAAAAAAAAAAAAAAAAATCAACAACACATATATAAGTCAACCACATGAGTCACATAGAGACACGTGTTGACCTCTGACCTCCTAAGTCCCACTAGCTCTGCTCGGGTATATAGAGCTTGGTTTAATGAAGTGCTTCTGCTATAAACAGTCCAGAGTGATTCATTACGGAGCGGGAGAGCACGCCTTGTACCGAACAGCAGGTAGTAATAACGAGGGAGGCCAGAGAATGTCGGACTTACCGTGTTTGATCTTTCCCTCCCTAACCTTGACGTAGAACAATCATAAATAACAGGTCTGTGCTGAAAAAGGTGACGGTTCTTATGAAATGTAATGGAAGCATCGTGGCCATCGCTAAGATGAAAGCAGAGCAGCAGAAAAGGTTCACACTTTTCCCTCATTTCATTTTTACATGGGATCATGTGTGGGTTGTAAAAGGTTAAAAGAACACGGACGTGGCGAAATCAATGCCAGAACCTCCAACTGCTGTGACTCAGTCCAGGGCGTTAGCGAGAGTCGGTTTAATCTGGTTAAATGATGCGTTAAATTCTGCCCCCCCCCCCTTGAATACGTTTGTTTCTTTTGACGCAGAGAAATCCAAGCAAGCACAAATGCATCCACGCACGTTTACGAAGAACATGACAATGTAGACATCAAATGCAGGCTACACGGTCCAGTGTTCAACACTGATGAAGATCTGCGTGTGAGAAACAACAAATGTGGAGGAGCTACTTCACACTCCTATCATCAACTGAGCATTTTGTTGTAGTATTTTCTGATGCCCCTGAAAGTATCTAGTGTTCTGAAGCCTTTTACGTTAAAAAATTTTTTTTTAGCCATCATCGCCTTGGTCTGGTCAAAACAGACATGGTCAACAAGGTAAAAAACACATAGAAGGACAAGCCATGTTTATTTCGTCTGCACTTGGAGCCTTACTTTAAATATTTGAGAAATGACTACAAAATGGACTCATATACAAGCGAACTCCAACTGTAAAAGAGAATAGAATACAAATGAGTCCAAGGCGAATCTCTAAATTTAGCCTCATACAGCATATAATCACTGATCAACAACGCAATGGACGTATGTGGACACACTCTACTGTCTTCTCTTTATCTGTTCTTGGACCAGATGTGCGTTCCTTCTCTGCTCACAAATTTACACAAATAGAAGTGTGAATATTCACCGTCACATGCTCCCTCTTCTGCATGACCTGGAAATGGGCGTGGCCTGAAGTCTGCCAACCAGCAAACACTGACAGCATATAGTTCCTATAGAATTAAAATAGGCTTTGCTTGTGAGTAGGAGCTAAAATGTGTACATTTTTAAATTAAAAAACATTTAAAATAAAATGAGGATGAATAAAGTTCAATTCTATTCTATTCTATTCTATTCTATTCTATTCTATTCTATTCTATTCTATTCTATTCTATTCTAAAAAGGTTCTAAGAACTATGGTTGTATTTAGTAGTACCTGTGGGAATGCACGAAAAAAGGTTCTGGAACTGAAAAGGTTCCTACAGTGGGAAATGGTCTAATGCAGACCTGTTACTCATATTCTACTAACTGTGGAATAAAAACAATTATTTAAAGCCAAAATGCAATGAATGAGACCTGGGCAAATGACTGACTCTGCCGTTCTAAAGAGAACTTCAACAGAATTCAGTTGGAACTAGGGGTTTCAGTGCCACATACTTCCAAACACTTCCACTTCCTGTTGTGGTCATTGTCACACGACTACTATTACAGTTCCAGAGGTCACCTGGTAGCTGGGACCAATCAGGTCGCATTTCCTACTTCCACCGCAAAACAACCACTGCAGAGTCCTGGGACCAGCTGAGACTGTCTGTGCTACTGAATCTGGAGGGTTGGTCTGCATCCAAACAGGGCCCATTGTATTGAAACTGACCCACATGAATGGACCGCACACAGGAAAACTAACCAGCGTCCAGAATAAAAGAAACACTGACAGGATGAGAAAAAGGACGTGTACAAAAATATGCAGCGCAGGCGTGTAGAGCTCAGGTGGATCTACAGAACATGAGCCACGTAACAAAATAGACCGGCATCCAGCAAGGATTTAAGCAGTGGTGGTCCTTCAGGGCCAGCAAGGTCTTCTCTCCTGGCCTAAATATAATCAGGAATATATTTTTTTAATATAGATTTTTTTTCCCACAAATATGTATTAAATTATTCCCCATGGTCTATACTCTTCATTTCATAGCTTTCCTATGTTGCTTGATGAGCTTCCAGCCCCAGGTGGACATTTGGAGGATTTTTATCCAATCATTATTCACCATCATGTGTTGCCAAGGGTCCAAAATCTTCCTCTAGGACTTCAGAAGCGACAGTGCTGGCGCATGGTAGCTTAAAGTGAATGAGAATGGACCTGTGGTGTTAACCAATCAGTGTCAAGTTTGGCTTCACTTGGGCCAGCGAGCGAGCCTAGAGCGCCAGTGCATGCTTCTGATTGCCTATGCCATAGAAAGAGGTGGAGCTATGCAAAACTGTGCAGACCTGAGCAGACACGTCAATGAAATGAAACAGGAAATAAGGAAATGGATAATTTGTGTAGAGCAACAACTTGTTTTAGTTTTTTCAACCCCCAATGGCTGAAGGAGGTGAAGATATCATTTGGTCGCAAATGTAGTTACGGCATTCTCAAGAAAAACATTTCAAGAAAAGACACTGTAAAGAGAGGCCGGCGTTAGCAAGTATGACTCAGCAGGAAAAAGGATTTATCTGCAACGTAGTTGATGACTACAAACCGTACACCTGGCTGGCAGGCTCCGAAAAGTAAGTTATTATTATTGTTAAAAATATATTATTAACAAAATATAAGTATTTGTTTATTTTCCAGTGAATAGTTGGTCTGTATGGAACTGGTCTGTATGGAACTGACATTGATCAGACAAAGGTTTATACGTGGTATTCACTAGACGCATACCGACCAGACCCAGGACCGGATCCAGGTCTGATTGACCTTTGCACAGTGCGACCAGGCCCGACACAGGTGCGGGTCGGACCAGGCCCGACCCAGGTGAGTCCGACCGGCACCTGGGTCAGACTGTCATCGCAAGGTGCCTGGTTGGACCGTCGTCGCAAGGTGCCTGGTCCGTGTCGGACCTGGGACCTGGATCTGGGAACTGAATCAATTCCATTTATTGTATTCTGTTCTATTCAGAAATATGGATCATTTTACATCCCTGCATTTGTGTGTTAGTTATAGTGTGTGTTGTAGTACTTTGGAGGATGCAGAATAAGATTACGTCACATCTCTCCATACCATGGTTCTACTGCCTATGTGAATGTATAACCAAAAATTTCCCCTTTTTGGAGAGTACTTCCTACAACTCAATTACAGGTACAGGATAGGAACTAAAACTAAGAGAAAAACAACCACTCTGTGGGAAAATGCCTATAGTTACAGGTTTGCAGCTGATGTGATTCATATAAGTTTAGCGTAATGCTAATATTCAGCTCCTGTCACTGGTTGGGTCTTTCCAACCAGGGTTTTATTGAACTGGTCTGACCCACTTCGGATTGACTGGTGGAAGTAAAATGGACTAAAATCTCTTCAAATCTTCAGTATAATTCTTGCATTTCACAGGCCAGATTAGAGCCTTTGTATGTCCTGCTTTTGGGCCGTATATTTGACACCTCCGGTCTAAACAATCTGGCCTTAACATAGATTTGGAGTAAACAGACAATGTAAACCTTGTTGTTGCCTCCTACAGTCAAAGCTTTGTGTGGTTTTGCGTGTAATTACATCATAATCTGTTTCACCACTGGACGTTTGAGCGCAAATGTCATGACAACGTAATTGGCGACATTCTTAAATGGTTAGTAAGTTTCCTGGCATCATTAAAGTTTTGTTTTTTTTGCTGAGTAAAGCACAAAGCAAACGGATCAGAACAAAAGTAACCAAATATGAGCCCAGACCAACATGGTTAGAGTTAAGACTTAATGCTTGACTTAGTACCAGGATCAGACCTGAGCAAACGATCCCCGTCAACCCACTCATCGTTAAATACCAGAGGTTTTCCCAGTCTGATGGTTAGAGTTAATGCCTCCACATCTGTCTCTGGCCTCGTTTCATTCCAGTGAATGTTACTCTGTTCAAATGCAAAAAGGAAGAAAATGTTTGATGTGGGAGCAGAGATCGCAAACCACCCAAAGCCCCACATTTGATTGGTTTTTCACGTCTTTATACAGTTGTGTTCTGTGAAGCACATGGATGTATTTAGAGTGATTCAGTTGAAAACACACGATCTGGGCGACAACCTTTTGTTCCTGCAACAAGTCATGAGCTAAAGAAAGTCAGTGTTGTCATGGCAAGTCTCCTGTTTGAATTGTGTTCAAACGTATCCCATTAGGAATTATTTCCAGAACATTCCACAACATGAAATCCCCCTTGTATTTTACTAGTATTTTTATTATACATAATACTTTATTTATATTTTTCATTACAAAACATTGTTACATGCGTGGTCTTGTGGTGTATGAACACCACAAGACCACCCTCCCGACCCACAATGGATTGGGACAGGGTCAGAGGCGACAGCCATAACAAGACAAGAAAAGACAATACAAGACAAAACCAGACAAGGCCACATGTTAACCTCACACCTCCTATTTCCCCCCCAAGTTCCGCTCAAGTATATAGAGCTGAGCCCATATATTTCACAGGCAAACTGTCCATGCAATTTAAGAATTGTATTGTACTTATAAGATTAGATTTGATTAGATACAACTAGATTAGTCCCACTCAGGGTAATTTCAATTTCTCCTTAGTCATTGCTGTTCTTTAAACTGACCCTCTGCTCAGGGCCGACATCGGCATCTGTCACGTACTGCACATGCTCAGAACAGTGTTCATGCAAAATTTCCAGCAGCACGTATCTTTACAGTTTAAACCCAACTCCAAGTCAAGTCTCAAGTCTATTACGGTGTTAATAAGTGCTGCTTGCCAGGTGTTCTGCTTTGAACCTAGTATAAATATATCTCGGGAATACAAACATGTACTGAATTATCATCCCTCCATCATCAAATAGCAACACTGATGCAGTATGAAAAAAGACCCCAGTTTGTTTGAAAAAAAACCCAGAACATTAAAAATGTTTGCTAACTATAAAGGAATGATCAATCGGGATGTGTTTTAAAGTATCTTTGTGTCTTGTTCATTGCTTTTGTTTCTTTGGAGAAATAACCTACTGGATGCATAAGAGAAGCAGGACAATGTGAAAGATGTGACAACCATTCTTAAAATTACATGGAATGTTGGCCGGTCCACCACATTGGTTCAGCTCTGTATACCTGAGCAGGACTTATGAGACTTAGGAGGTATGAGGTTAACGTGTCTCGAATCAGGTGGTTCACTTATTTCTGGTTTTGTTTCGTTATATTTTTTCTGTTGTCTCTGACACTGCCATCAAGGTTCGGGTCTGTTGTCTTGTCGGGTCTGTTGTCTTGCGATGCATGAATGTAACTATAATATCCAATAAAAAAATGGAAATAAAATATTGAAAAAAAAAGTGCCTCATAAAGTTTAAGGTTGTTAATTCTCCTTAATTTTCTTTCCACAGAATCTGAATGAATTTGCAATGAGTCTGTTTCTATTCAGGTCTGCGTCAGCACAGGTGCACAGGTGATGACACGTGCACTTTAAAAAGAAACTCGTCAGGCATAGTTGATGTCCGGAAGGAAAAAAAATTCTTCATGAGTCTCAAACCTTGAGTCTAAGTCAAGTTGGAAGTTTGAAGTCTAGCAAGTCTCAAGCCAATGTGTGTACGACTTAAGAATGACTCGAGCCCAAGTCGTAAGTACAAGTCCCTATCTTTGGTGTCCATGTTAACATTCAGTATATCATTAAGAAAGACAAACTGAATTTAAAAAATGCCATCAATGTTGCAAAACTCCTCAATAGTGAAAGAATATTTTCTGTCTCAAAGTCAGTACAAGTTGCTAAATGACATCATCACCTAATTTGCATATTTGTAAATGTATACAGACAGATGCTGGGTTAATGCAACTGGTAGCTAAATGTTTCCAAACAGATGTTAAAAGTCCCTAAATTTGTTTCTAGGTGCTTTTAGAAAAACCGTTGCTGGGGTCGTCTGAAGAGTTGCTAAATCTGGCAACAAAAGTGCAAAGTTGACATCAATGAACACCATGTCCTCAATCTGTCAATGTGAAGAACGCTTAGGAAATGTAGATTTTCCTGAGCATATTCTTTAACCTCAGCCTTGATGGTTATTATTCAAGTAGTGACTCCGTTGTCATCTTCCATTTACTGACATCAGGGCTGAGCCAGACGTCACTTGCCCGACTGAAGTTGCTTCAGGGCACTGCTGCTCAGTTTTTAACTGGTACTAAAAAAAACCAGAGTGTTTGACTCCAACTATGATGTCGCTCTGTCGGCTTCCGGTTTGTTTTCGGATTGATTTTAAACTTCTCCTTTTTGTTTTCGAAACGTCTTCTTGGCCTCACACCACACTACCTCTCTGAGCTGCTGCAGCCTCATGTTCCCACGCGCTCGCTCAAGTCGGCAGATCAGTTATTGCTCGTCATTCCTGAGACACAGGAAACACAGAGGCGATCGTGTGTTTTCAGTAGCTGCTCCGAAACTCTGGAATGAATTGCCTCTACACATCGGGCAGAGCTATTACCTCTCTGTTTTTAAGTCTGCTCCTAAAACACTTATTTTCCCTTCTTTGGCTTTGTTCCTTGAGATGTTTCTTACTGTTTTTATTGTTTTCTCTGGCTTGATTTTTTTTTATTTTATTATTGTTTCTGCTTTTACTTTTGGACTTTACTTCTGTGTACAGAACTCTGGTCAACTATGTTGGTTTTAAAGGGCGGCTGTGGCTCAGTTGGTAGAGTGGGTCGACCAATGGCTGAAGGGTTAGGTGTTTGAATCCTGGCTACAACTGTCCACATGTCGAAGTGTCCTTGAGCAAGACACTGAACCTTAAACTGCTGGGGCCTGGCAGGGTGTAGCAGGTGGTCTATTAGGTGTGAAGGTGGAAAGCGCTTTGAATACCACAACGTGTATAGAAAAGTGCTATATAAGTGCAGTCCATTTACCATTTAAAATGCTCTATAAATAAATCGGGATTGGATTGACCTTTGACCTGGGAACTGGTTTTGACTGCTAAAAGTAGTGCGTGTACCTGCTATATGCTCAACGCTGGGGATGGCCATGGTGCTGTACTTGTGGATGCAGTGGCTGCACCAGGTCAGTTTCTGACTCTCCTCGTCTCCTCCTCCACTCTGGTGGACGTCCACGAAGTAAGAGCCCCACTGGTTGGAAATGGCAGACGGCGACTTCATGCCCTGCTCCTGTTCAGACACAAAAGCAAAGACTCAGACTGTAGCCTTTAGCCAGGAGAGTCATTCTGAGGCAAGTACAGACTTGATGAAAGGAGGGCATGAGGGGTTCTAACCCAGAGCCAAAGTCAAGAGGACTTCAAACCCAAGCAGCTTTGAACAGCGTTTCGAGAACAGCCATGAATCATTATTATGGAAAAATCCCCCATTGACTTATTCATCATTTGTACATCAGTGCATTTTAGCTGGTGAGCAAAACAGGATGTGGGTTTTTAAAAGGAAGGATGTGATAAGAGGCAAACTTCAGAAAACTTAAGAGATATTTGAAATATACCACATGAACTGTAGCAACAATCTCAAAATCTACCGCTGAACTTCAAATCAAATACAAGTTTATTTATATAGTGCCAAATCACATCAACAGTCGTCTCAAAGGGCTTCACATGCAGAATTTGATCAACTAAACATAAACCCAACAGAATCCTCCAGGAGCAACACGTTAGTGACAAAAAACTGCCTTTCTTAGACAGAAATCTTCACCAGACCCCGACCCCTGGAGGATGGTCGTCTGCCCAGACCAGTTGGGGTCAAAGGACAGGGAGAAGCAAGAGAAAGAGAGAGACGTAAAGAATGAGTGGGAGGGGTGAGTAGGGGGAGATAGAGGTACACAAATGGATGACTATTACACTTAACTTTGGCTTTATTTAAATTGGACTTGCATTGCAAACTTGAACAATTAAAAGATTTACAATATACAAAAATGACAAAACTTAATCTAAAGTTTAATTAATGAGCAGGAACAATGTGGAAACAATGTAAAAACTAAAGTTATTGTAAACGTAAAGGGTAATTAAAAAAGCAGATTTGTAATCTCTTTAGAGCAACTGTACAACAATTTTCAATGACTGAAGAATCAGCAATGATTTTAGAAATAAAATCAGAATTTAATAATTCCTTCGGTAAGTCCTTTGTTTTAACGTGACATTTGATGATGTCAATTTGAGCTTCAAGGAAAAACACTCAGTAGCATTATTCGCTATGGACTGAGAAAAAAACCAACAGATCAACTGACAGTGAAACTAAGTGGGAGCTGTGGTTATACAAGAAGGCATAAAAGTCCACAGTGAACACAAACAAATCACTGCTTCCGATCCTAATACCTTCATTAATCGATCACTAATACCACTACAGTAGGAATTAAGAGTAACAGGATTTACATAGAAAATTTGCAAGGTAGTATTACAGCTGATGCAAGTATTCATCATGTTTCTAAGTAGGAGCATATAATGCCAAGAAAACTGGGCTGAGGACATTACCTAGGGGAACACCAAAGTCAGCACTACACAAATACCATATGAGTTTACACTGTTTATGCAAGAGTCATGGCTCCACTAGACTTGTACAGTGACTGATGCTGTTACTGAACCCCCCCCCCCCCCAAAAAAAAAAAAACATTTACGCTGTAATGTTATTTTCTCATCATAAGGCAAATAAATAAAAAAAAAAAAACCCAGATCAAGCACATTTAGGTGCCAAAAAAAAGAGAAACAGTCCCATAAACTGCAGCTGAACACCCCCCCCCCCCCCACACACACACACACA
>JAPTHA010000017.1:1134784-1152530 GCA_029814585.1 Gymnapogon annona | reverse complement strand
AGCTGCAGAGTTTATCAGGGGAAAGTGCTCCAAAGTGTCATGAGGAGGATCACTAGAACAGAACAGTTCCCGCTTTTTTTTTTTTTATAGTTTATTTTTTGTATTTTTCATTAGAAAACATTACATTACATAACAAAAGTCACATTTGTTCACCACTAGGCCACGCCCCCCCACCCACATTAACAAGGAAAGAAGCGACACCCCAAACAAAACCAAGACAGAACCAAACAGCACAAGATAAGACAAGACAAAACCAAGACAGACAAGACACGACCAGACGTTATCAATACAAACACAGTATGCAGAGAAACACATGTTAACCTCACATCCCCTCCATCACATGTTCAACTCCAGTATATGGAGTTGAGTCCATGTGGTGTATATATGTATATAGAGCTGAGTCCATGTGGTGTACTGGTACATTTAGAATATGGTGCTTCTCCTATGCATCCAATAGGTTATTTTCTCGAGGGGCACACAACTGTTGACTTCTTCCAATCACTTCTTGATTGGGAGGGGGCGTCTAGCTTCCATTTTTTAGCTATACTTTTCTTGGCGACTGAGCAGGATTTCAGTTTTTTTAGCCCACTTGGATAGTTTGAGTTTAGTTAGATTCCCTAGTAGACAGACTTCGGGGTCACATGCGAATGTAACCCCGTAGACACTCAAAAGAGTTTCACATACCCCCTGCCAGAACCCCTTTAATTTGGAACACTGCTATGTGGAGTGGAAGAATGTTCCTTCTTCCATACCACATCTAATACACAGAGGTGGTACATTATTGTTATATTTATGCACCTTTTGTGGAGCAATATACACTTGATGTAGGAAGTTGAACTATATCAGTCTGTACCTAGCATTTAAGGTTGAGGTGACTACATCACTACACAGCTTCCTGCGTAACTGGTCAACAATAGTGATTCCTAAATCTCCGTCCCATTTCAATCTTGCTCTGTCTCTATCTGGTATCACTATTGTGGACATAAGGGCTCTATACATTCTTGACATTGTTCTCAACAATGGTTTTTCTGCATGGCAAAGGTGTTCAACAAGAGACATGGGAGGTAGATTCCAACTTCCCCTCTGGTGGCTCCTGATAGCATCCCGTAGTTGGAGACATCTCAGGAAGTTTTTGTTTTGTTCAGATCTTACTAGTTCTCCGTATGTCTCATTGGTTGGGACTCTGGTGCATTCTCTCAATTGTCTGTACTTGCAGTTCCAGGGCGTGAAGTTCACTATTATGCTTCTTCTTTAAGGATTTGGTGTAGGATATAATTTGGCCTCTCAGGTAGGCCTTTAATGCATCCCAGAATATATAAACATTAGGAGCGGATGATCTATTTGTCGAGATAAAAATGCCTATCTGTTCCTTAATAAAACTGTAAAATTACGGTTGTTTAAGGAGTGTCAGGTTCAGTCTCCATCTGTACATTTCAGTTATCTTACTGTAGCTAGCCACTGTTAGGACTAGAGGAGATTGATCGCTAAGCAGTCTCGGGAAGAATTGGATATCTATAATTCTATGGTGCATTTTACTTGGGGTCAGAAAATTATCTATTTGAGTGTGACATTTGTGAGGATGAGAGTAGAATGAATTGTCCCTGTCCTGTGGGTACATCTGCCTCCATGCAACAATACAGTTTAGGTCACTCATAAAGGAGATAGTTCTATCCAGGACAGTGTCCAGGCAAAAGTTGAAATCTCCTCCCACTATCAACGTCCCAGGTGCCTGATACATGCAAGAAGACCTCTTGCATAAATAAATGATCATCAAAATTAGGTGCATATATATTCATCATATATTCCATATTTATTTGTATCATCGGCTGACAATTCTATGACATTTCGTTACCAGATTCATTGTGTGTGTCTGTGTAATGACAATAAAGGAAGTCTAAGTCTATCAGTGTCCATGCTTCCGAATATGTCTTCCTTGTACCATAACATATCTACCTGAAGGTTCAGATATTGTTTTTGTAGCTACGAAGGGAACATTTTATACAGCAAAATCGTCGTTCCTCTGGACCTTGCGCTGAATGATGAATAAAATGTTTGTCCTACCCACCCTCTTTAGCTTTTGGTGCTCACCATCTGTTAAGTGTGTTTCTTGTAGGTAGACAACATCTGGTTTTTGAATTTATTGAGATATGCGTACACCCTTTTCCTCTTAATAGGGCTATTCAGCCCTTTAACAATAAATGTCACAAATTTCAGTGGGTTGACATAGACTTAAGTAGTTCTGAATGGTATGCCCCACATTCCCTCCTCCATATAGGCCGTCGGCCCATGGTTCTACAACAAACGGCGCGTTCGGGACATCTGTCTCTCTGGTACTTAAAAAAAGACAAAACAGTTAACAGTGATACATAAAAGACTGGACAACACATAGTAACAATTAACATATATACCCTTCTTCCTGGTTGCCAATCTAACATTGTGACAACCAAAAACATAGTAAATATGAAGTACCAATATGGCTTTCCATTTGATCTTCATAAACTCAGCGAGCTTAGCTCAGCGAACGTTACCCCACATTTAAAGCACTGCTATAATAACCGCTGTTAACTACAATCTATGTGATACGCTTACCCATATAGATACATTTCCTGGTCTCCTATGAAGGTGGACATTTGTAAATTAAGTCATAGTAAGTAATTCCTAATAAACACAAGGGAAAACAGCTGCAGAAAAATCTATCTGATGTGATACACATGTTATGGTACTCAAAGCGCTTTACTGACTCACATCTACCCACTCACACGGGTGGCTGCTAAACCATGCCAAGTCCCACTGCACTTAGGGTTCAGTGTCATGCTCAAGGTCACTTCAACATTTGGACAGTCGGAGCCAGGATTTGAACTGATTTGAATGTCCTTCGGCCATTGGACGATCCCAGGGGATCGGTGCAGTCATGAATATCATATTGATTTACATAGATTATTATTATACTATATATTACCCATCTATCCCATACTAAATTCTTTTTTTTTTAGTTCCGGAAAAAGGTTTTTCCATTTTAGTTTTGTGGGATATACCAATTTTACTATGCCTGGAAAAACCACCTTGCCAGCGCAAAAGCTGTAATCAAAAAGCAAGTTTAGGCAAAATTGTCTAATTTCACTGTTAATCCACTCTTCAGATGACACCGACTCTGTGTTTTATGACATTTGTTTCTGCTTACTCCCTGTAGGATAACCTATTTGAGTGGCATTTCTCTGTTCGTGGTCCGCCAGATTCCGACTTCGATGGCGGGGTTTACCATGGCAGGATTGTGCTACCACCAGAGTACCCCATGAAGCCCCCCAGTATCATCCTCCTCACAGTAAGAAGATGCTCTCACCACAGAGACATCTCATTCAATCAAATCCGATCATTCAGCTACCAAAGCAGAGCTGGAAGACATAATTTTAGATGATGAAAGTGTGCAAAATGGACATCACACTTTGTGATGCAACTGAGACATTTATGGTTGCATCCCCTATAGTGACACTTGTCAGAACGAAGCCATGTCCGTCTTCACTGTCACATGACTTTGTGGCAATATCAAAATGTGTCATTGTATTCAAAGTACTGTTTTCAGCATGGAATGAATGACAAATGCTAAATGGTTCCAAGCTGTTGTCACAGGCAATTTTTTTGTTTACAGCTGCTTTTTCTTTTGTAGTATAATACTTTCAAAAGGTTTTTTTTTACCAGAATAGTATCCTCATACTAAACTCCTTCTTACTACTGTGTCCTAAGTAGGGGTGTCTATCTTCAGAGTTGCACATTCTTTTAGTATTGAGTCACAGATGTTTCAGGTATCATATCAGACTTTCTTGGATATAAAAGAGTCTGTCAAAAAAACAAGGCTAATCATAAGCTAGATTTTGTTCAAGGAACTCTGCAACCTGGTACGGTATCAGAAATGTTAATCTTTACATCAACAATCCAATTTTTTTGACGATTTAATGGGATTCTTGATGTAAAGGTTAACATTTTTCATGTTAATGTTTCATTTGTGTATTTAGATGCATCCATTATCTCACGATCAGCTCTGTCCATTTATCACCATTGTGCGATATCACACAAGCAGTTTGACAGAATGTCACAAAATTCAGCATGTTTAACTTTGGTGGCCAATTTCAAAGATCAAGGTCCTTCGTTATTGTGGTATTCAAAAGACACATTATGAATGACTCTGAATGCCAAAAATTTACTTTTGTCTAAAACTACACGTTAACTTGTATAGATATAATTAATCTAAATTACCTTGCAATTCTATTTCTAAATCATTTGTATTTACAGTAGATATAGATTTCTTCAGTTATGCGCAACACTTAAATGCATTATAAGGTCTCCTATTAGCACCCACACGCATTTCCATAGAAAGAAATATAGCTAGATTTCAGAGTTTGTAATATGCAATGGAATAGATCATGACTTATGACTTTATGTCAAATTTAATTCAACTCGGGCACAAATGGACAGCAAAGGACAAGATCACTGTGTCAATAGATGGCACAGAAAGTTGCATACAAACAATTACTGATGCCTTGTGAAGAAAATTTGCATTTGGGACAGGGCTTTCGGAGCTTCGTTGTCAAGTTCTTGTCTCGCTAAATATTCTGAGTTTTTTCTTTAGTGCTTTGGGACCAAGAAGGGTAAAGCTCAAGCTCTGTGCATGTACAAACATAGACATATTCATCATTAACCGAACATTTGGTGTCATTCATTGAACATGTTCACAATAGTTATTGGTTTTCTCTCAGCCAAATGGAAGATTTGAAGTTGGAAAGAAGATTTGTCTCAGCATCTCCGGTCACCATCCGGAGACATGGCAGCCCTCATGGAGCAGTGAGTACCCTTAATGAAAAGCCTCAGTTCTCCTCATGAAAGCCATAAATTCCTAACTCATCAGGCTGGGTTCATTTAGCCCTTTCAGCAAATGTGCACTTTGTAGGCAACAACGTGAAGGGTTTTGCCAACTTATTGGTATAAGTGGTCAGACCCCTTTTCAGTATTTACCTGGAGTCATTAAGAGGTACTGAGTGTAGATAAATGGGGAGAAAATTAAAGGTCTGCAACAACACACAACATAATTAAAGTGAAAAAAGTGAAGTGGTTATGAATACTTTTTGTTATTTGTGCCATCTTCATATCTCTCATCCATTTCAGTACTCTTACTTGAGCTCTGTTTTCACAAGTAAATCCATTGATTTCAGTTTTACTTTGATATGAGCCTTTTCCATTTGAAGCTTGTTTTTCTTTTGAGGCTGCAACTCTTTCAATGAATAATGTCAAGCACACTGACAGATTACTCATTTACTTTGCATTTCTGCAGTATCAGTTCCCTTCTCTTCAACCATCTTTTAAATAAATGGGTAAATTATGTGAAAATGTTTAAATGCACTTACACTTTCCTCTTCAAACTTGTGTTCTAACTTTTAAACATGCAGCAGCTTCTGGCCACGAGATATTGTGAAAGTTCTGTATCTGTTGTTGTCATCATCTTTTGTAGTCATCACTGTTCCATCATTGCAGTCCACTTCATTGGCAGTTTTTCTAACATGTTCTCTGATGAAACCACCAGCCGGATTGATTTTAAATTTTATTTGTAGAGTCCTTGGGATGGAGGTTACGATTGTGCATTGGTAGGAAGTCATCAACAGACTTTCACTTGGAACCAGTTATGTTACCATAATCTTGAGTGACCTTGTAGGATCAAACTCAAGATCACCACTGTCTAAATCTCAACAATCTTCTCTGAAGACAGTGTACAACTAATTGTGTCTCAGTGTCTTCCTGGACTTCATAGTTATCAGACAAATCTACTGTGCCTGTACTGAACATGAACACGTCTCCTCCTCTGCGGTACATTGCTCCAGCTCTCACGCGAGTACACTGCTTTTCCGAACCCCAACAGCTGATCCTGACTGTAAAAAACGGAATGGTTCACGAGAACGCCTGTTGTGGTGTTGAAGAGTTCCTTAAATGTGGCAAACAGGCGAGGCAGAAACGAGGCAGAAAAACTTAAAGAAAAATAACAGTTAGGAGCTGTTGTACGAGGCTGCCTACCGTGGCGCCATCTTGGAAGGAATCTTCTTTTCCTTTCAGATTTTCCCTTCAGGGGTCGCCACAGCAAATCACATGCCTCCATCTAACCCTGTCTTTTGAATCCTCTACTCTCACACCAACTACCTTCATATCCTCTTTCACTACGTCCATAAACCTCATCTTTGGTGTTCCTCTAGGCCTCCTGCCTGGCACTTCAAGACTCAGCATCCTTCTACCAAGATATTCACACTCTCTCCTCTGGACATGTCCAAACCATCTCAGCCTTGTCTCTCTGACCTTATCTCCAAAACCTCTAACATGTGCTGTCCCTCTGACATACTTGTTCCTAATCTTATCCATCCTCTTCACTCCCAAAGAGAACCTCAGCATCTTTTCATCTCTGCTACCTCCAGCTCTGCCTCCTGTCTTTTCCTCAGTGCCACTGTCTCTAGTCCATACAACATGGCTGGTCTAACCACAGCTTTATACACCTTTTCTTTCATTTTAGCTGAAACTCTTATATCACACATCACACCTGACACTTTTCTCCACCCGTTCCATCCTGCCTGCACATGCTTCTTCACCTCTTTTTCCACACACTCCATTGCTCTGGACTGTTGACCCTAAATACTTAAAATCCTTCACTTTCTTTATCTCTTCACCCTGTAACTTCACTTCTTCACTTGGTTCCTTTCATTCACACCGTACTCTAGTCTACTCGTAGTCCACGGAGATTCCTGTCTAACCTCATCTGTCAGGCTGTCCATCACCATAGCAAACAAGAAGGGGCTCAGAACTGATCCCTGGTGCAGTTCCACCTCTACCTTGAACTCCTGTGTCACACCTACAGCACACCTGACCACTGTCTTACAGTTCTCATACATGTCCTGCACTGCTTTAACATACTTCTCTGTCACTCCAGACTTCCTCATACAATGCCTCAGTTCCTCTCTGGGCCCCCTGTCGTAAGCTTTCTCCAGATCTACGAAGACACAATGCAGCTGCCTCTGACCTTCTCTGTACTTCTCTATCAACATCCTCAAAGAAAATAATGCGTCTGTAATACTCTTTCTTGGCATGAAACCATACTCCTGTTCACAAATGCTAAGTTCTGTCTTTGGTCTAGCTTCGACTACTCTTTCCCATAACTTCATTGTATGGTTCATCAGTTTTATTCCTCTGTAGTTACCACAACTCTGGACATCCCCCTTGTTCTTAAAAATGGGCACCAGCATACTTCTCCATTCCTCAGGCATCTTCTCACTAAGATCCTGTTGAACAACCCAGTCAAAAACTGTACTACTACCACCGTATTTTCACGACCATAAGGCGCACCATATTATAGGGCGCACCTTAATAGAATAGTCAAATTTTTTTAAAAAATCATACATAAGGCTCATCACTTTATAAGGCACCACACATATGCTGTTATGTCATGTTGTTGGTGACTGAGTTTGCATTACACATCCACTAGATGGAGCTGATATGGTAATTTAAGACCTACCACCTTTCAAACTGCGCACTTTTGAAAAAAAAAACACATTTTAATGCCCTGTCAAAGGATATTGTGGTAAGCATAGATTAGAACTCCAGCTTCTGCCCATTTACCAGACCAATCAAGTAGTCTTTTTTTATTAACATTTAACACATTCCGTAACATGAGTAATAGCAGAACAAGATTAAATTTACTACGCTTCTCACTCACGGTACCAACACATAACACTTTTCTTAATCCCATAATGCTTTGCAGCAGACTGATGGCTCTGCGATCGCAGGGATTGAACTGAGAGGGCTGCAAAGTATTATGGGGGTTCATGGTTCTGGGGATAAATGATGTTGTGATTTAATTTATGGGAACAGTGCTGTTACTGTTTTTGTTATAATGTGTTTTTATAGTTAAGTTGACTTAGTCAGTTTACGAAAAGTGTTATGTGTTGATACCATGAGTGAGATGTGTGGTGTGTTTGGTCTTCTACCATTTTTTTTTCATAATGGTACGTGTTGAGAGTTAAAGGGAAACTATCCAGTCAGACTGGTGTGGCAGCGCATCCTGACTATGGTAGTTATGTTGATGACGCAACCCGAAATTATTGACCCTATTCTCAACCTTTTTCAACTACGGCACATTTATAATTAAAAGATATCCTTGTGAGTCACTGAGTTTGAAATCTGTAAATATGTGTGATTTTTTTTTAGACTTCCGGGCCATACGTGACGTACGCTTTCGTGGAAAAACGTAAATATTCTTACATCACGTAAATGGTCCAAGAGTCACAAAAAATCACACATTTTTACAGATTTTACAACTCAGTGACACTTAAGGCACCAGGTTAAAAGGCACACAGTTGGTGGTGTGACTCAGGATTTTTTTCAATAAAAAAATGTACCGTGGCTCAAAAAAGGTTGAAAAACACTGCACTGCGCTATAATGCAACAGTACTGTATGTGGCTGGAGACAAAATGGCGGAGTGGACTCTGGCGAAGTAAAGTCGAAATGAAGTAAGTCGAGTGCAACCCGAGGACCACCTGTACTGCTGTCACGGGGCGGACCACTGTTACTTCAGTGACCGATGTCTGCTGCAAAACATTATGGGATTAAGAAAAGTGTTATGTGTTGGTACCGTGAGTGAAAAGTGTAGTGTCCTGCCATTACACTGTTGGTGACTACGCTGGCTGTAATGACTTTAACCATATATATGACGCATTGTACCATTAGGCGCATTGTCAATTTTTGAGAAAAATTAAAGCTTTTAGGTGTGCCTTATGGTCGTGAAAATATGGTACTTCTCCTAGACACTTCCACACCTCCACATATATCATCAGGACAGAGTGTCTTACCATTTTCAGTGCCCTCCTCACTTCATCTTTACTAATCTTTGTTACTTCCTGGTCCACAACAGTCACCTCTTCTACTCTTCATTCCCTCTCATTTTCCTCATTCATCAACTCTTCATTTCATTTATTCATTCTGTGTGTCTGTGTAATGACAATAAAGGAAGTCTAAGTCTTCAGTGTACTCTTTCCATCTTCCTATCACAAAATTGACACCCGTCAATACGGTTCTGTCCCCATCTTTAATGACCCTAACCTGCTGCACGACCTTCCCCTCTCTGTCTCTCTGTCTTGCCAACCTGTATAAATCCTTCTCTCCCTCCTTACTGTCATCCCTGGCAATTCATCGCAATCCCCTTTTTTGGCCTTTTCCACCTATACTTTTTTCCATCGCTGCATCTCCATGTACTCCTGTCTACTCTTTTAAATCCTCTCAGTATCCCACTTCTTGTTAGCTAACCTCTTCCTCTGTAAATACCCCTGCACCTCTTCATTCCACCACCAAGTCTCATTATCTACTTTCCTTCCAGATAAGGCCCTGAGTAGTCTCCTACCTGTCTCCCTGATCACATTAGCTGTAGTTGTCCAGTCATCTGAAAGCAACTCCTGACCACCCAGTGCCTGTCTCACCTCCTTCCTAAAAGTCCTGCAACACTCTTCCTTTTTTTTAGCTTCCACCATTTTGTCCTCTGTTCTGCCTTTTCCCTCTTCAACTTCCACACCACCAGAGTCATCCTACACACCACCATCCTATACTGTCTGGCTACACTCTCGCCTACCACGACTTTGTAGTCACTGACCTCCTTCAGATTACAACATCTACACATGATGTAGTCTACCTGTGTGCTCCCACCTCCACTCTGATAGGTTACCCTATGTTCCTGCCTCTTCTGGAAAAAAGTATTCACTACAGCCATTTCCATCCTTTTTGCAAAGTCCATCTGTCCTTCTGCGTTCCTCTGCTGTATACCAAACATGCCCATCACCTCCTTATCACCTCTGGTTCCTGCACCAGCATGTCCATTCGAGTCTGCACCAATCACAACTCTCACTTCTAAGGATGTTCTGTATCACTTCATCTAGGTCCAACCAGAATGTCTCCTTCTCCTCTACCTCACATCCTACCTGTGGAGCATGCCCACTAACCACTTTGAACATCACCCCTTCAATTTCAAGCTTCAGACTCTGACATGATGCAGAGTCTCATCTGCATCATGTCCACCCTTTTCCTGTCATAGTTCCAACACTGAGAGTCCCTACTCTCAGACATAAACACTTAATTTTCCTCCTCTCCCTCTCTCCCTACCAAAACACCGTTCTCTGCTCCTTCTTTGACCAACAGTAGTCCATATTCGACCGGCACCCTGCAGGTGAACGGCACCAATGGTGGTCGTTGTTAACTAGGGCCTCGACCGATCCAGTATGGGAGTCTTAAGTATGATTTGCATACTTAATCATACCTGCATACTTATATGCAAATATGATTTGCATATTTGGTTTTGGCAAAAGTCTTTTTACGTTGGATGCCCTTCCTGCTTGGGACCGGCACAAGAAGACACTGGGTTGTGCCCCTTTGCAGATACATTGCCATCTTGGAAGGAATCATTTTTAATATTATTACTGTAGAAACAAAACTATTGGTTGGAATCATACCACATTGGATTTATAGATTGCTAGTGACTCAGAATAGATTTGATTATGTTTGGGAAAAGTATGTGAAAGTTCAAATTTATTATGAATTTTTAAAAATCTTTTCTCCCCATTTACTTATAATGGGCAATATTTCAAACTTCTATAAAGGCAACAATTTTGTTAAAATTTTCTGCCAACTTGGCATATACAGTATATAGAGGCAGTTGATACACTGACATTAAGCACACTCATGGACAGGATGAAATCAGCTGGATCGATACCAAAATAATGTACAGTATGTCTGTTTGGTGGTGTTTGTTGTCATCGGCACCAATTGTTGTTGTTGTTATTATTATTGTCATATTATTAACAACAAGTTAAGACCTCACCTTTTGTTGATTTGCTATTTATAGTTACAGCAGTTAACAGTAAGTTATAATAATAATTCACATCACCGTCTATCAGCTCCTATCAACACATCTGCAGTTCCCTCATTATCATCTCTGGGACTTCAGTCATGTATACTGTCTATGTTGTACAGGAATTCAATTGTTGTATATCTGTCTACTCTGTTTTTTTTATCTTTGTATTCTGTTGCTGTAATTTGTAACTTCCCATCGTGGGACAATAAAGGCATCTAATCTAATAATAATAATAATGCAACTTTCCACATTTGAATCGGTCAGTATATATACTGTACTGTACCTGTCACTCTAATCCTTCCGTTTCCAGTAGAATTGGGATCCTGTCGATTTTGTCAACAGGATCCCAATTGGGAATCCCAATTGGGAATCCTGTACAGAATTGGGATCCTGTAATTTGTTGAGTTCTCCTTAAGTGGAGGTACCACACAACTTTAACATAGCTGCAGAACCTGACAACCTTCCAAATTCAAGTTGATTTTGGTTCTTCATAGAACAAATTGGGGAAGTACATGGCTATTTGTCCTATTTTTCCTATTATGGTTGTATATGAAATGTAGTATTTAAGGTAATAGTTGAGCTTACCACAAACCGCCCTACTAAGGTTACTTTTTAGCCCAGTGTCTTCCCACGCTCCTCCCTCTTGTCTAAATATGGTCAGTTCACAATCCAAAGATGGTCACAGATTAAATGCCAAATAAGAGACTTCAAAATAGCAGTGTACAGTCCACATCCACTCCATTTTTAAATCTGTGTACAAGGCTGCTTATTTATTTCTACCAAAAATCTTCTTTGGTTTGGCGATCCATCCTTTTGCTGAGCAGTGCATTCTTGAGCATGGTGTGCATCAATGACAATTCAGTGATTCATTTTGTCTGTAAAACATACAAAATGACCTCCATTTCCCCTCATAGATCACGCGTCTACCTAATTTACAGAATATTACAAATGGACTGCATTTTTATATAGCGCTTTTCTACAGATGTACTCAAAGCGCTTTACATTAGCCTCACATTCACCCATTCACACACCAGTGGATGACTGCTGCCATGCAAGGTTCAAACCGCCGACCCTTCGGACATTGGACGACCCGCTCTACCAACTGAGCCACAGCCGCCCCATTTTTCTTTCCTATTTATTTCCTCAACCAAGGAGGTTATGTATTCACTAGGGTTTGTTTGGTCGTTTGTTAGCAACATAACGCACAAAGTTATCGACAGATTTGAATTAAGTTTTTACAAAATATCTGAAGTGAGACAAAAAACAAGTGATTACATTTTAGGGGTGATCCAGATCATTGTCTGGACCAGGAGTGTTTTATGACATAGTCTTTAAATAACCTCTCAGGTACCGTGTCTGTTTCTGCACATGACCTTTGACATCATCTCAATGTGGCCCTATTGTTTACCTGTTGCTCGATAACCTACTAAATGTACTAAATGATGCACATGGCAAGGTGAAGCAACAGCACGAACATACCAGGGGCACAGCCACATGGCCTCTTTAGTTTGTAAGTTGGTAAGGCACTGGGCTGGTGCATAGGGGACCCAGGTTTGATTCCTGGAGCGTCCAGTGGGTTGTGTCAGGAAGGGCATCCAACGTAAAACTCCTGCCAAAAACAAATATGCGAAGTGGATTCGCTGTGGCAACCCCGGAAGGAAAAAGGCGAGAGAAATCATCAGCAAACACATACTGGTAAATGCACACCATTGCCTCTCCAATATTTTGCCATGGCTTTGCAGAATTAATTGATAGCATTTTGACAATGTACAGATCAGGTATAACAAAGTAAAGTCAGCAAGATCCATATTTAACTTTAGTATTTCAATAGCCTTGATTTACCCTTTTGACATAATAGCAGTATAGTGGTAAACGTGGTATATTTCAAATAAATTCTCTTTATACAGTACATGACAACTGAAGACAATTCATTTTGGTATGGGATAAGACTACAGTTATATCCACAAAATACAAAATTACCTCACCCACCTCAGCTAGTTCGCTATGCTAACGGTAGCCTTACGATGACAGTTACAACATCTCAGCTCCGGAACAACGCATCTCTGCCTTCGTTTCATCATCGACTCCGGGACTTCAATCATGTATATATTGTCTATGTTGTGATAAGATTTCAATTTTGTTGTACATCTGCTCTGCCCTTTGTTTCTACTCTGTGCTGCTGCTGCTTTTATGATATTTCGTTGCCAGACCATTGGTCTGGACAATGACAATAAAATGAATCTGAATCTGAACCACAGGGTTGTAAATGACAGACTACAGACAAACAAAAACAACAAAGACAAAAATAAAAAAACACAGGCCCCACACGTTTAATCTGAAACAGTATTTAATCTCACATAAATCAAAGTCAAGGTATTTGGTAGTAGCCTAATATTTATGGTTGTTTATTTCTTACAATTTAATTTGTAACATACTATACTAAAATGTGTAATATACAAAATCCAACAATATTGTAAATTTAGGCAGTTAAAAAAGTTTTTGTTTTAGGATGGGAGTGGGGAACTGACTGGCTGGGTAGGTGATCCAAGGTCCTTGGGGTGAAAAAGTTTGAGAACTCCTAAATATATGTAGAAAACATATCGATGGTGGTTTCCTAGAGCAAGAACAGAGTTGGGTAAGGCAGGGTCAGCCTCTGGAATATACAGCGGGAAATAAATGAGCTTCATAAGTGTAACGATGCTCCCTATGATTCTGGGCTAGCGCTGTTAGCTCATCCATCTTGTTAGCTAGCAATCTTGTGTTACCCATTACTATAGCAGGGACACACAGCTTAAACCTCCTCTTCTGCATAAGCCTCCATTGTCTCAATCCCTCTTTGTTCTTCATCTTTCTCTGCCCACCTCTGCACAGTGTGTTTTCCTCCATATTTCCACAGGAATGTCCGTGTTTCTGACCAACGAGTTAGTCGGTCTCAGGGCAATCAGCTGATCTCTTGTGTACAAAACACGGGCAGCATGATGTTACTGTGCTGCGACTCTGAACAGTCTCACCATGATGAAAAACAATAAAAAGACAAAAACTCTCAACCAGCATGATTGAGAGGACAAAACACTTGGAAAAAACAACAAGAAAAAGAAAGATGAAAATTACCATAAATAGCGAATAAAAAGACGTTCAGACAGGAGCAAACTGCAAAAGCAGGATGGCGCATGCACACTTACCTGTTGTTAGGTGCCACTTCATCTATTTTTATGTCGCCAAAGACAACAGAAGACTCTCCCTAAACAGGACTTTCCATCGTGTGTTGGTTATGAACAACTCTCCTGACTGCGATATAAATCCATGACGCCGCATCCTGTCTCACCATATTGTAACACGACTTTGAGAGAGCATCTCCAGCGCCACTTCCCCAGTGTATGAGAGAGTGGTGCTGCTGCCAGTGGCGCCCCTGTTCCTGTTTATCCAACTACTTTTGTCTTCCCGGTCGATGAAGTTTGATCTTTGCCTGTTCTGACAACTGAGAGGTTTCACCATGAGACGCCAAAGGAATTCTGAACCTTTGTCTTTGGATTGGTATTGATAAACAACATAAAACATTCTGCTGGTACTACACTTGGGTTCTGATTAAATCGCTCACATTATCTCAAGGCACTTTCCATGCAGAGCTGGAATAACACAGACTCTCAAGATCATTTTACAGAAACTCAGCAGAATCCTCCAGGAGCAAACAATTGGTGACAAGTAGTGGATGTGTCACCACTACTCCTATAACTGTTAGTACACACAATAGAGACTTCTACCATCTATGTAACTATGTAATAAACACTATCACATCAATATGGACTTATATATGGAAATGTGTGATGACAAGGATGTAGAAGATGATGATGGTGTCAGAAATTTCAAATTTGGAAACCTTCTGGGACATAAAGCACAGAGGGAAAAAGTCGAGTCAGTAACATATATTTGCTGGAGCACGAATATACGAGAGAGAGAGAGGTCAGACCGGAGGAGGAGCACCTTGGTTTAATCTTATACTGTTTTAAAATTAGTTTCTTCAGATTCACAGCCTTAAAATATCACTTGTACAAGTAAGAAGAGAAGGTATTAATAAAGTTAATAGTTTATTCACGTTTTAGTCCTGTCAATTCCCACAATGACTATCCAGTGTGGGTCCTTCGGCAAGACCCTTCATGCTACTGCCTACAACTGTAGCCACAAGGGGGTCTGTGTCTCATTGTGCTGGTCTCAAGCCCGGATAAATACAGATGGTTGTGTCAGGAAGGGCATCTGACCTAAAAATTTTTTTTTTTAAATTCTTGGTAAATCAAATATCTGACCCCGGAAGGGAATAAGTCAAAAGAAAGTTTACGTATGCTTTTTAGGTACATTTATTACTGCGGATGTATGGCTGTGATTTGTATTTTGTGTAACTTCTACTGCTGTTGTCTTTCCCAGTACACTCTTTAAAAAGAGATTTTTGATCTCAATGAGATTTTTTCTGGTTAAATAAAGGTTATAATTTTATATTGATCAGTGGGAGAAGTTTGGATACTGACATTTTGGAAATAAATCAATATAATATAGTTCTAGGATAAAAACTGAGCCTATTTGAGAAATGATAAGTGAAAGTTTAATTTTTGATGCTGATGTTCAAATTGTTTTAGTCTGACCCTGTTGTCAATTTGTTTTCTTTTTTTCTCTCTCATCTTTTTAGTCCGAACAGCCTTGTTGGCTATCATTGGATTCATGCCAACAAAAGGGGAGGGCGCTATAGGATCTCTGGATTACACCCCAGAGGAAAGAAGAGCTCTGGCCAAAAAGTAAGTTCTATTTCATTCCTCCTGACCGCCAGAGGGCGGTGCTTTAGCACCTGGATATCTTCATGTGCGCAGCACAGGGTCGAGAATATAATACCAACAAAGTCACGTCATTGAACGTGACCTGGGTGGAGTCAATGGTATAAAGGCCCCACCCACCCAGCACACAGTCCTTTTCTTCATTCTCGCATTGATCGAGGTCGAGTACACATCGTGTGCATAATATATCGCCATGCTCGCTGGAAGCCTCGCAACCGAGCTGGTTGGAGCTGTGCGGATTCTTGCGTCCTCCAGGGGCTGCGAGTGGTGGCTGCTCTTGCCTTTTCCAACTTCTGGATTCTGGTAATACGTTTGTTCTTCATTCAGCGCTGTGCTTGGCTAATATTGGAGCAGTGGGTGGGTTCTCCCCAGGCTCTGTGTACTGCTAGCGCTAGAATTGTTTGCGTTGTAGAGCGGCGCTGCGTTGTAGAGCGGCGCTGCGTTGCTGCAGCGCGCATCTGTTTTTCATTCGGGCTGAAATATTTCTAGCCCTGTACGTCCTCATACTGCGAGTGGTTGTTCGCGCTGCATATTAGACTTGACTGGTCTATTTATTTGGGATTGGAGCGGGTTTTCGCTCTGTGTTTATGTTGTACACAGGACGTTTGTGTAGTGTTGAGTGGTTGTGCGCTCGCGGTGTATAGTATTTGTGTTTGGGTTAGTTGTGTTTAGCGGGTTTTTCGCTGTGTTTCTATCGTAAAAAAAAAAGAGAACAGCATATTACATTTGTGTGTTTTGAGTGGCAGTGCGCTCTGTGTTATGTCAAGTCCGTGAGTGGTCGTACGCTCGGGGCTTTTTGTGTCTGGACTGTGAGTGTTTGTTTCGCTCCTGGTTCCACGTACTGTGTACTGTGAGCGTTACGTTCGCTCCGAGTTTCCTGGTTTACCTACGCTCTGAGTGGGAAGCGTTCGCTCTTGGCGTGACGGTGCCGGAAGACGGACATACGTTATGTCCTTCATGTGAGAGGCTCTCACTGACGGAGCCTGTCTGAATTGTGTGTATATACCGCTATCAGAAAGGTCTGCGAGGCTGGCGATGGTAGAGGGTAGTCTACCCCAGGGCACATTGAGCTTGAGCCCAAGGAAAGTGGGGAAGCGCCGCAAGCGGCCGCACGCTGAAGCTACCATGTCAAAGAGGGCTCCTGGTGCTGACCATGCATTGTCCGCAAGGGTTGACACTTTGGCTTCAGAATTTGCTCAGATTAGATCAGATCTTTACTCTTGAGCCTACAGCCAGGGGCAGATGCAGCACATCCACCTGTTCTTGACTGCATGTCTGACAAAGCAGAACACAGGGATGGTAGTTACCAGGAAGAGGATGCGGTGTCTCTAACCGCATCTGATTCATTGTTTAGGAGTGACGTGAATGATGTGGAGGATTGTGCCAGTGGACGGCGCTCTCCTTGCCCCTCGGTGGTCGGCTCGATGACGTCTGAGCCTCTACAAGAGAGTGGTCCTGGCTTGTCTTTTGTGAAGCAAGCAGTCCATCTGGCTCTGTCACAGCTGGGTATAGAGTTACCAACTGGGGACAGGCTGCTCCTAGTGCTTTCTTTAAGATGGCTCATAGGCCACAGTTCAATGTGCCTACTTCCCAGCCTTTTATTAAAGATCTTCAACTGTGTTGGACGGATCCCAGGTTGTCTACACACTTGTCACAGGATTGTAGGGCACTCAGTTCTATGCAAGAGGGGGCACAGTATGGGTTGAGTCGTATGCCATCTGTGGATAGTATAGTTGCGAGCCTTGTGGTGGATCCGGTGGACGCTGCCCGGCCGGACGCTCACTGCCCGCGACCGCAGTACCGGGTGACTGACGACCTTCTGACTAAAGCCTATGATGTAGCAGCTCGTGCTGGTCGTTTGGGTAACACGTTTTCCCACCTGGCCCTGGCACTTTCACAGTCTTTGAAAGATGCAGGTGTGGATGAAGCTGTGCAAAGTCTGAGTGACGTTTCGCTCCAGACTTTTGCTTACATGACCCGGGAGCTTGGTAGACTCATGTCAAC
>JAPTHA010000017.1:1114658-1134684 GCA_029814585.1 Gymnapogon annona | reverse complement strand
ATCAGAATCAGAATCAGCTTTATTGGCCAGGTTTGTACATACAAACAAGGAATTTGACTTCGGCTTGACTTCACTCTTTTTCTGTACAGGCGGTATAAAAAGTATAACAAAGTGCCAAAAAATAAGTGACAGTAAGAGGAATTTGCATTTGAAAGTAGATGCAGAGTTATGTTTTTTCAAAGGTATTGCCTATTGAATCTGAAAATTTTAGAGTCACCATAATAGTACCAAATCATCAAAAAATATTATTAATCATTAAAATCGGAAAGATTAGATATGTTTGTCAAAAGGCATGTCTTTTGACAAAATTTGCTCTAAGGTAACTTAGAGTAAATTTTTGTCTGTCATGAAGAGTTAAAAAGCATCTTTTTCTGTACTACTTGCTTTTACAAGGAAAATGTGCATCACGCCACATTTTCAAAGCAACAATATCTCAATTGTAATTAAGTAAGAAGACTTAATTGTAATACCGTTAAATAGATTTATAACAACTAAGAACTAACAACATTGTCTGAAATTATGAAGAATATCAGAGACAGTTAGTTTGGAATATCTTCTGAGATCCAGTGATTTCTGAAGGAATTATAACATGTATAAAACCACCCTTAAATACGCTAGCCTATGCAAGGATTTACCCCCACATATTTAGTAAAAGCCACAGCAAACCGGTTGCCCGTTACTGGATCACAGACAATACATACTTCTGATCTGAATATGACATGAGGATCATGTAAAGATATTCACCAAGACTTCAATGTCCTATTTAACCTTAGTTCCGTTTTCATTGTTGCATCTCTGGTTCCATCACTCATTGTAAACACCCCTGTCATTATAACAGGATTGTCAGGTTTTTCAAGTTTTCATTTCATCTAAATAGAGTGTTGTTGTTGGTTTGAACGGCAAATAAGCTGCCACTTGACTTGACCTGGACTAACTAAACTGATGAGCTTAAAAGTGGGGACTTTCTGGTAGTCACTCTAAAAGCTTTTAGTTTATTTCTCAACGACAGACAGTGAGTGGTTTTATAAGGTAAACTCGTATTCCAATGTTGCGGCTGTATAAGGCGAAAACCAGAGGTGATCACAGAGTTTTTCTCTAACTGCTCTCAATTCAAACTGGTGACTGATTTACATTTGCTCCTCATATTACACAACTAAAGGTAGGACAGTGATTCGTCAGTCGAAGCCCAGTCTCTCTCCATTGGCTGGTTTGTACACGTCAGCAGTCATTAAGTAGTACGAAGATGTATAGCAGTGTCATCAACCTTTTCCTGGTGTGAGCTTGTTGACATTGTACACTTAGTCTGGGTGAGTAGCAAGACGATAGCAGCTGCTAGTTAGCCTTTTTAACGCTGACATATCACTTATCAACTTCGAAGTCCGTTGTTGGAACACGCTTTGTTTTCCTCCCCACAGGTGCCAGAAGGGAGCAGCTGGAACGACTTTCTTGGCCAAGTTTTTCAAGTTGATCTATCGGAGGGGGGTGAAGAAGCAGCCGTCACAAACTGTTTGACACCAAGAGGAGCGTCACTCTTCCTCGGCTTGTTACTGAACCCCCCCCCCCCCGCTGCGCACAGGACACAATGTTGCACACGACAGTACAGCGGAGACTCAAGCGATAAGGTGACAGAAAGCCGTTGTTTTTGAATCTCCGATGGGCGATTTTAACTTTAACAAAATGAGATTTCGTTTGGTGAAAAAGAAACTCCTTGCGCTGCTTGGTGTTTCCTTTGTAATTGTCACCCTCTTGTTATCAACACGTGTTTTAACAGTCAACGATGTCGCGACGGACACAAACCTGATCATTCAGGGAAGTCATCCTGAACCCATGAAATTTAACTTTGCTTCACTGCCAGAACTCAGGGAGTCCGTATATAACGCCAATTACAAGCAGTGCATTCTAAATGCAGATCGTTTTCCAGGGGAACCTTTACTGGTGCTTGTTGTGCAGGTCCATAACAGGCCTGAATACCTTAGACTGCTCATCAAGTCCTTGCAGAAAGCTGCTGAAGTCCACAGCTTCCTCCTCATCTTTAGCCATGATTATTTTTCAGAGGAAATAAGTGCCATTGTGCGAGGGATAACTTTCTGCAAGGTGCTGCAAATTTATTTCCCTTTCAGCACTCAGCTTTATCCCAGTGAGTTTCCAGGACAGGATCCACGAGACTGCCCTCGAGACATATCCAAGGACAACGCTCTCAAAACAGGATGCCTCAATGCAGCACACCCTGACTCATATGGCCACTACAGGGAAGCTTTCATTACTCAAACCAAACACCACTGGTGGTGGAAATTGCACTTTGTATGGGAGAGAGTGCAAGTGATGCAAGGCTACAGTGGTTTTGTAATCTTTTTGGAGGAGGATAATTACATCTTGCCTGACTTTTTCCATTTATATAAATTAATGGTGGAATTCAGGAAGAGCAGCTGCTCTGATTGTGACATGCTGGCTTTGGGTAATCACAATAGCCTGAATGATTTCACCAGACAGTCCAATCAAGTGATGACCACTGGGTGGATGTCTACTAAGCACAACATAGGCATGGCCATCTCCAGGGAGGTTTACTACAAGCTAATGGGCTGCAACAATGAGTTTTGCACCTATGATGACTACAACTGGGACTGGACCCTGCAGCACCTCTCTGGGACCTGCATTGCAAAGCCACTCAAAGTGATTGTTGCAGAAGGCACCAGAGTCCTTCACACAGGAGACTGTGGCCTTCATCAGAAGGAGAACTGCAGGCCAGAGTGGGCTGTACAGAGAGTTGAAGAAAACTTAGAAATGACTAAGAGTAGCCTCTTCCCCTCATCTCTTGTACTTACTGGAACACAGCCAACAGAGCACAAAGCACATGTGAAAAATGGAGGGTGGGGAGATGTTCGAGACCATAGTCTTTGTCATAATTATGCCAAACGTCTTTGAACTGTGCTTTTAAGTACTATGGTATTTTATTGCAAAAGAGGTGCCATTATTACAGCTTTTCAGGGTTTTGGGGGTTGCAGATGGCCTTCTTAAATTCTTTTCCAGTGAGGAGTTCTGTAAATTATGACTGATTGAGGCATGACCATGTTGCATGCAGTAGTTTTTTATTTTTATTTTTTTAAAATCACCAAAGCTGCAGAGTTTGCCAAAGTCTTTCTTCACACACACACACACACACACACACACACACACACACACACACACACACACACACACCTTTTTTTTTGTATGAAGCCTGTGTACTTTTCAATGCCAGACAATTTTATGTCCAAAGGGTCTGTACCTCTGGGTGTCAAACAAGACCAAATTAACGAATTTCTTAAAATGCTTAGACTGAGCTAATTTGGGATGTGTATATACATGCAATAATTTCCTATTTTATTATTTTTGACAGCTGCACAAGACTTTTTCTTCTTCCAAAGAAATGGAACCAGTGAGTGGTACCTTCAGTGCCACTGCAATTTAGAAGTGTATGGTTGCAGTGTTTGCATTATGTGCTTTTTATGGTACAAAATGCTTATAGGCGGGTATAATGCATAAAGATTAAGTAAATGTGAATGACAATCTTCATAATGCTGGGAAACAAGTTTTTTTTTTTTTTTAGCAACTTGGTTTTGTTCTTTTTGACAAAAGGGGTGGATGCACATAAGTTTTTGTTACTGAATGATTCTTATAATGGTAGTTTTCTCCATGAGAGTCCAACTGACGCTGCTTATCTGGGGCCGAGTCGCAGGGGCAGCAGTATAAGCAGGGATGCCTAGACTTCCCTTTCCCCAGACACTGCCTCGAGTTCTTCCGAGGGACCCGAGGCGTTCCCAGGCCAGCCCAGAGACATAGTCCTTCCAGCGTGTCCAGGGTCTGCCCCAATGGCTAAGTAACACAATTTACCCAATCACTCTCCTGCCTGCTGAAGTGATCTTTGCATTTAATTTTGCTTTGTCATTGGTAAAAATGACCTTTTGGAATTGGAGTTTGTTCCACAAACATCAACAATCTTCTGTGATGCTGTATTACCACATACTTCGTAAACTTTTTGGAGTGATAAAGCATGCAAATGAAAAGCACTGACTTTAAAAAAAAAAAAAGACATTTTGTGTCTGGTACCCCTTTTTTTTAATGTAACACAAATCTTTTAAGAACCTTCCATGATTTATGAAATTATTTTATTAAAAAATAATTCAATGATTCAGAAGTCCCGTTTTATTAACATGCAAAAACTGTTAGAGGTTTTACAGGCACTGATAACTTTTTTGGTTTAACCAAGTGCCTATTTTATCATTTGTCTCTGTAATGCTGGAAACTAAAACTTTTGACAGACACAATTTGGCAAGTGTCTGTATTAATCATGTGACATTGATTCATTTTGAGGACTGAGTAATGACAAATGTAGCAGGTACTGCGAATTAAACCGATATTTAAGAAAATATAATGAAATAAAATGTTATCAAAACCAGTCTATTAATTTTGAGCATTAGCATACTTTATGCCCTAGTACAGAGGTGTGTATTTTAAAAGTGACATTCAACAATGTTTGCATGTATGGAGTTTCACAACTCCTGTAAGAACTGTTAACTATAAAACCAATGACCAAATTGTCTTTTATTTCTGGTTGTTTCATTTCTTTGATAATCATTTGAAATTGTTTGTTCACCTAATGCTTGAGACAATAAAAGAGACTATTTTATTGCTTGTCTGGTGTAATTATACTGATTTCAAACCAAATCCGAAAGTTTGTTAAATGTTCATCGTGGTATATCCGGATCTAAAGCGCAGACGTCAGGCCTCTTCGGTTGCTAAAACCTTAACAAAAGCTAATCGAAGGTATTTGGACTACATACGTCATGTGACTAATAAGGGTGCTCTCATTGGTCAGATTCCAGTCTATTTCCGGAAGTGAGTTGTTAGTGTCAGACAAGTGTAGATCAAATCTTAGATCTACAACGCAGCAGCAAAAGGTAATATTTTTCTTCTATGTAGGCTATTAGATTCTGCGTTTATATTATTGTAAAACAGGTGTCACATCTCTTTAATGAGAAATATTTATGTAGTAGATAAGGTCAGTATGTAGCTAGCCATTAGCTGTTGGTCCCTGTAGCTTACGTAATTGACTTTTGACCAGCAAGTGCCACGATTATTAAAATTAACAATAGTACCAGTTATAAGTAACGCATAACATGTATATATGTCATAAGTTACAATAGAAACATGGGCAATCATTGTCTAGGTTTTGTTTCTGTGTTAACCTCACCGCCAGCCGGATGCAGCCGACGTTCTTGGTAAAATGACGTTTCGCTGAGACGACATAGTTACCGTAGCTAGCCAGTCGTATGTCGTTGCTCTATCACTCGGTAAATTAACGTAATATGTCTAGGCGTGTTCATATCGTTGGCACAATTACACTTTAGTCAACTGTTTTTTTTGTATCGCATCTATCCACCTCTTTAGGTGTGCCCACAAACACAGGATGGCACATTGGTTTCACAGAAATCCACTGAAGGCAACGGCGCCCGTTTCCTTTAATTTTTATGGAGTGGCAGGGAGCCCCGCTGCCAATAAGATATGCAAGTATGTCTCTTCTCCACATTGAAAGCAGTGTTATCAGGCTTCATTGTTCATGTGCCAAGGACCACTGACACAAATGTGCATTGCTTGCTTGCATTACTTTCATATTGAATAATATATTGTGGCTAGCAATATAATCCAGAGTATTGATATTTGATTCACATTCAGTGACCTAAGGACAACCAGGGCTAGACTGTTGGAGATGTTCACTGATGTCACTTGCACCCCTGAGATCATGAAAAATGCTACAGATGCATACTTCTCTCTCCTACAAGGTGTGTTACCTCTTAAGCACCTACACTGACTTTAAGATTTTATTTGTCTTACCACAATTTTAAACCCTGCAGAGATGGCTTTTGACAATGCACTTTTACTCTAAATCATAACATATGTCCACCATGTAGCCCAACACTGTTTACTGATTACATGTGTGTCATTTCTGTCTTATATTACTTTTGTTTTTAATTACCTTAATATGCAACTAACCAGCCGCTTGTGTTTTTTTTTAACGCTGGCTTATGATACACTAGGCTTTTCCGTGTCCTTGGATGGAAGTACACAAGACAACAAGATGAGATTCATCCAGAACTTTAAGTGGACTGACACCTTACAAGGAAATACACCGAGGCAGGACCATTATTGAACATTTAATCCATTTGTCATATTTGTGTGGTACTACTGAGTATGTGGGTTGCACTTAAAAGATAAATTAAAGAGTGAAATGATCTTCAAGATACTAAGAATAATCACTCTTAAGTATCAGAAAAACATTTTGTATAGAAACAAAACAACAAAAAATATCAGTTAATTATTTGGACATGATCTCTTTTATTAAACTGATTCTCAGCAGATAGTGTATGGTTTTTCAGATTGTGAAAGCATGTTGTTTGACCACACCAAGACAGCAGTATCAGCCACACTGGGCCAGTGTTTTTTGTGCTCTCAATCTTTCATTATTTCTTTGTCATCTCTTTAGTGCCCAGCAGGATGTGGTTTTTGAACTGGTCTCCATGGCCTTCAATGTGGCCATATGGTACACTAAGTTTGCCTCGAGACTAGCAGGGAAGGAAAAGTATGGCACTCTCTTATTTGTGTTTATTTGAGAGATCGTAACCAGACCTTTTGGTATTATGGACAATAATACTTGTTTGTTTAATAGTATCACAGAGACCGAAGCAAAAGATGTTCACCGGAGCCTGAAGGTTGCTGCTGGACTATTCAAAAATCTGAAGGTGAAAAATGCATTGGAAACGTATCTTTATCAAAATAATTGTTTTAACACGTAGAATTTAACTACTGATCATGCAGTCATTTACTTGTTCTGCTGCTTGATAAATAATTTCAAGCCATAGTTGTTGCACGCCAAAACACCTGAATTCTGATCTTTTCACAGTTTGTGTCATGAATTCTGACACTTCCATATGAAAATTTCTGATAAGTTTCTGACAAGACCTTGCAAAACAATTTTTAGTTCTGAATATTTGAAGCTTGATCGTCAAGAGCTAAATTTAATCACTTTGTCAGTGTGTGTGTTCTGAGCCCATCTGCTTCCTGGATTGGCCTTACATTTGTGTTCAAAACTCAAGAAACCCTAAGGATCCTTGTCAATGTGTTTGTTTATGGAGTTATAAATGAACATCTTAAAGGTTCGTATATGTTAGCTTTTTAAATCACTGGCGGTTTTCTATATAAATTGAACATTGTCATCCTCAACAACATTTTGATTCTCTGTTCTTGTTGAGAAACTTTTGTTTTTGTTGGCATGTATTTAAAAGATTCTTGTTTCTGTATTTGGTGACCTTCCATTTCATGTGTCCTAGCACACTAGAAATTCCTAATGCTATTTGTGGTTGTTCTAGAACTTCTCAGTATGAAAGAACTATATTTCATAGAATCAAAATATATTGTGAACGGTAATGGTGATGTAGGTTTAAATGAAATACTGTTTGCTTGGGTAAGCAGGGAAATGCTTTTGGGCTTGTTGTTTGTTAAGTACAGATTTACATCCACTCCAGTGATGAAATTTACTTCACAAATATTTGGAATAGAAGTGTTCAATCTAACAAGACATCATGGAATTTTTACACAGCTGTTCTCAAGATAATACATGCAACAAATTGGAAGGACACAGATGAGCTTTTATTGAATCGCTCAGTCGTCCTATCTTATATTTTTTTCAGATAAAAATCAATAAAATCATGTTTTTTTTTCACTATAATTTTTGTGCAGGAAGTACACATCCCCAGGCTCATCACACCAGCTGAAAAAGGCAGAGACCTGGAACCCAGAGTGATTGACGCGTATATTATCCAGTGCCAAGCAGAAGCACAGGAAGGTACTATAGGTCAAACCACTGCACTGATATAATAAAACAATGTTGCACATGTAGTACAGTATGTAATTGTGGAGATGTTTATTGTATGTGAGATGTTTCTGTTCTTTTAGTATAGTCTCCTGCATTTTGAGTGCAACGCGTACAAGCTTATTCTAAGTAATTAAGTACCAACTCTGTCTTGATCAATTGATAGGGAGAGAGAGATCAATAGATAGATCTATCTATCTGATTAAGGCCTATCTCCTTCATATACAGGTTGATAGCATTACTTTTAAAACATCCACCCTCAAAATTCCTCTGGGCTAGCGGGTGCACAGGATGCTCATGAAGCCATGTAGTTGATAAATACTGAATGAAGTTAACTGTAACAAAAATTTGTGTGTTTGAGGCACCATTTTCAATCAAATACATGTCTCCTAAAGAAGCACTAAGGTTCATCTTACTCATCATATAACATCTGAAGTAATGCATGAGATTAAACAAGTTAATGTAGAAGTGATAAACTGAAGTAAAACTGAAGTAATTACATTCCTATTTATGTGACAAAACTAGTGATCTGCATTCATTTGGACTTAAAACTATGAAAAATATCATGTTCAGAAGTTTGGATATTAGTCTATTTGAGCAATTCCATATTGTTTCTATCTTTTTATTGTGATGGATTTCTTCTTTTTTTTTATCCTTTTTCCCACAGTGACAATTGCCCGAGCAATTGAGCTGAAGCACAATGCTACTCTCATCGCCGCTTTGGCATTTGAGACTGCCAACTTCTACCAAAAAGCTGGTAAGTGGTTTTAATCATGTCTGTCCCAGCCACATAATCCTGGATAAATATTTTTTTCTACTGCTGCTGATGTTACTTTCTTGTGGTTTGACACAATAATGGATATTGCCATAATTTAGGTAAGTAACATAAGCTTATGTTTTTCTCCAGACCACACACTCAACACTTTGGAGCCAGAGTGTAGCAGCAAGTGGAGGAAGTATCTGCAGCTCAAGCAGCACTTCTACATGGCTTATGTAAGTCCAGACACATACAGTAGTTCACAGTTGGCTTTGTTGATAGTTTCCAATTCTGTTTGTTGGGGTCTGAGTCACTTTAAAGAGTCTGTATGTCATTTTAATTGTAGTACTGTACAGTCTGGTAGCCCACGCATGTGTATTACACAAAGGTATTACACAGCAGTAATAAATACTAAATACATAGCAATAAGCACTAAATACTTAGCAATCCTGTCATCACAGATGCAGGTGAGATGGGATGGTTGCTAATGTAACATGCTCCTGATTGGTAAAGAAACATATCCTGAACAGTATGTCAGATAGTCAATTCTGCTGCTTATTTACACAAAAGGCTGTTAGTATGTAGAAATTGTATAAAATATAGTATAAAATGTTAGTCTACATTTTGTGTACGGACCATTGCATTTTGGTCTAAAACAGCCAGATGGGAAATATACCAGAGGTCTATTGACATTGGCTGACTCAATTTGGATGCTATTGGTTACTATTGTTGTACACTGTTGCTGCTGTAGAAAAACACAAGAGAAACACTGTAGAGCCTAGGAGTGTGCTTAAGGACTTTTGTGGGGGAAAACTATTTAAGTTCTCTACTTGGGTACAAGGTACAGGTTGTCTGTCGATATAGTCAAACCAGACAGTTGTTACTATGAGCCAGTTGACCTCTGGTAAATTGAAATAATCACAGCTCTTAATGAACTTAATCCTCTGCAAATCTGCTAGGTCTATTCAGCAAACACTGTGGCCCTGTGATAGTCTTTAATCTTTTATTTTTTCATTAGACAACAACATTACATTACACCACAAAACAGTCACGTTTATTCCTCACCAGGCCTCGCCCCCCACATACAATAACAAGGCCAGACGCGACAGCCAAAACAAAACAAGACCAAACAGCACGAGACAAGCTAAGACAGGATGAAATAAAAGAAGACTACAGGTCAAGACAAGACCAAAGAGGATGAAACGACAAAACAAGACACAACAGGTCAAGACAAGACAAGACAAAACAAAGCCAGACACTAACTTAGTCCTTTGTGATAGACTTAGTCCTTTGTGAATTTGCATATCTATGGTTTGTTTGATTTTTCCACATTTTTGTTTCCTCTGTATTTATTCAGGTTATTTTGTGACCAAAGGCAATAGAGGCTGGCTACTGTTCATAAATGAAAGTTCTTAAAATGTTATAGGTGGAAACTTTAGATGCTTATTTCGTGATATGACATGTTTGCTGAAAGACCAAATCTAAATTATTTCAACTCATAAGTTATCTGTAAGTGATGAGTTTGCCCTCAAAGCTGTGCAGCAGCATTGCTAATTTGAGTAAAAACACACTTTGCTTTATCTTACATGAATGCCCAAGTGGTAAGTCCATAGGTTGTACTAGTCTCGTGAATAGTGATTTAGGCACGGAGTCAACAAAGGGCTCTGAGCACAAAACAGATCATGTCATAAACTTAATCTTAGCACATGAGCTTTATTAAGTTGTTGAACCTTATCATTAATTGAGAAAAATTGACATAACATTTAACTTGAATTATTATGCAATGATAATGCAGTGTAAATTATGTGAGTGTTTGAGTCTGAATTTTAAGTCTTGCCCGTGCTAACAGTCATCATTCGTAGGAGGCTTTTTCCCCTTTAAAAGGAAGGGAAGTAATATGCCTTCTGTACTCATTGTGTGTTTTGCCTGTATGTAAGGCTGCACAATATTGGCCAAAAATAAAATCCTGAATTTTTTTTTCTTCTAACAACTACATTTTCAATGGTAGTGGTGACATTTTAGCCGGCATGTCATTTTCATGTGCGGCCTGCAATGCAACACACTGTTCCCACTCTGGAGTGTGATGGTGTTTGAGGTGCTAAAATAAGTTGGTTGTGCTGCTGTCTGGCACATTTTGCAGTAAAGAATGGTTTGGTCTTCATCAGAAACATTGAAGCTGTACGAATTCCACACAACAGAATTGCTGTTGCTATTTTTAGTCATGAACTTCCCATTCTTCTGCACAACCACCATTATTGTACTGGTTGAGAAGACTCTCACAGTTAGGGGGAGGAGGCTGTGGTAGCCTGGACGTGTGTGGCTTGGAGACACAACAGAGATGAAATCGATTTGACAATTACCCTTTAAAATAAATTGTTCAAATTATAAAATTATATTTTAATTTAAAATCAAATAAGAGTGCACCCAGATATACACCCAGTCTCATGGTTATACTTTTAACAGGCTTACTGCTACCATGGACAGACACTACTGGCCAGTGACAAGTGTGGTGAAGCCATAAGATCCCTCCAGGAAGCAGAAAAGTGTACGTTGATATACTTCCTATTTATTCTACTTGTGTTCACTATATTCTGCTGTATTTTGATACAGAAATTGAAATGAAATTGGGATTTTGTATTGAACAGGTCACACTTTTAATGCGTTTTTTACTTGTATAAACAAACGCAAAAATTTTTTTTAAACGTGTAGAGAGGGAATTGACAACTTTGCTGCAACAAGAAACATATTGGTGGCCTAAATGGTAAATTGATTGCATTTATATAGTGCTTTTTTCTACACGTCATAGTGCCCAAAGCGCTAAAACCTCCCATTATCATACAGTGCTGCAAGAGTAATTAATATTGAAGATTTGCCGGTTTAAAAGCATTTTAAACGAAAACAGATACTGCTTCTTGAGGAACATATGCAAATATTGCTTTTTATGCCCCAGAGCCACTTTTCATAATCTGTAGCTAAAATGGAATGACAGATCAGACTTAAGGAATTCAGTTATTTTAACAAGATTTTTTTTCTCAAAGCACGGATCAGGGTTTGTTACTTTTAATGTATTTTTTTTATGCAGGCTAAAACTTACTTACAAATAGATACAACTAGATTAGTACTAGACAGGATAAAATGTGGAGATTATTTTTATGACCCTGTGTATTTCTTGTGATAAACTTTCCTAAACCTCATTGGTAGACTGTGGAAAGACATCGCTGCACCTCTAAGAGGTGAGGGATGAGAGTAGAGTACTATATAATGAACCCCTGGGAGAGGTCTGTTTAGCTTTAGTAACTAGGCCCATTTAACCTGTCCTTACGACACAAGTGTTTGGAGAGTCCTATCTGTTTGCCTCTTCAATTAACATGAAGGTGTGTGTGTAGGTTATTCCTGTGCCGAGTTGCTGTGTAAAGAATATCGTCAGACCAAAGGCCCAGGCACCACTGCCAAGCCGTCGGAGCAGCTATTCTTCCTCAAACTGGGTGGCTTCATTAAGAACACACTGGAGAAATGCCAGAGAGAAAACGGCTTCATGTGAGGCACTCTCGTGAATAGACACATTATCCTTTTTGTTATGATCAACATTACCAAGTCTAATATTACTGTGTCTGTGCATACTGCAAACAGCTCTTACTGGTTGAGTTCCAATTAAACATGCACAATGGTTTAGGGATAATATAGCGATAATGATATATAATGAAGTATTAAATGATAATGATATAGGCTGCTCTATTTGAATGATTTGTTTAAAACCATATAAATTATAATTTCTTTTGTTGTATAAGTTTTTTTTTTTATCAATGGATAAAGCAGGTTCAGAAGAGGAATGAATGAATGGCAAAAACACACTCTTTGTTCTACATTTCTCAGATACTTCCACAAAGTTCCAACTGAGGCCCCTCTGCTGGAGCTGAAGGCCAGCTATGGCCTGGCTGAGCCCATCCCCTTTGAGCTGCCACTACTCAGCGAGCAGTGTACTGCCGAGGTCTATGGCACTTTTGATCTGACCAAGGGAGCAAAAAATGACAAGGTACTGATGCTCATGTGCAACAGATGTCAGGAGCAACTAGGTTTCTGTAAGTCTTTGTCTTAAGATTTTTATCCTCGGAAAACCATTGATTAGGTCTTGGCTGTTTTAAAAAAAAATGTATTTATTGTCTATTTGTTTGAAAACGGACAATGCCCCTTAATCAACATTATACAATGTAAATCTGCCCGAATTGCCTAAATTGAGATAGTTTTCATCAGTAGTTCCTTTTGGCAGATGTTAATTTTAATGCACAAAATTAAAATTACACATCAATTTACAAATACTAAAGATACACACAATTAAAAAATACACACAGAAAAATTACATTTATCTTTCAATTAATGGTCTGTGTCTCCACAATCCACTTTTGCCATTGTTTTAAAAGAGAGTGACACTCCCTAATGACGTCAGGAACTGCCTTCCACTGTTGGGACACTGTAAGAGAAGACGGCCTGGCCAAAAGCAGTTTTTCTCCAGGGGAAGATGAAGTCTTCCCACACTGCGCCTCGAGTTATTTTGCAAGTGATCCATCTGAAGTTTACAACCTCACTCAGTGAAAAGGGAGCAGAGCCATTTTTGATTCTGTACATTAGACAAATGTTTTTGAATGTTGAATGATTGTTCCAGTTCAACAACTTGTATTTCTACAAAATGTGGCAAATGCCTGTAGGGTTTTTTATCCAATGTATACATACTATATGTACTTTATTGTAATATAATAAATTTTATATATATAGTATTTATGTTCATATATAATAAATAACAAAGAATTTATTGGATAAAGTGTTATCCAATCTTTAGGCCATATGTCTGGGTATTTATAGAAACAAATATTTCTCCCATTAAGATCTTACAAAATTGATTTCACAGATGTTTCGACTAAGACAAACCCAGATAAATACCCTGTAGAATACTATCGTGGAGTTATTTGTAGACAAAGGTTTCACACATGATCTTGATGAATATTTTGTTACTGTGCCATTCTTTTTTTTTTTTACTTTATTGCCACTTTTTTCCATAATGGGCATTTAAACACAATTAATGAATAAGATAAAGAAAAAGTGTAGAAATAGAACTTAAAAACATAAAAATAAAAAAATCTTGAGTTTGGGCCTCATCCATCAAATGAGTTTCCTCCATTAAACAGATATTTTAAATAAAATTTTGACAACAGAGGTATAAGAGTCTTAACCCAAATATTGAGTAACTATAGTCCATCTTTTCAAAAAGACAGGTGCTTTTAGCTGTAACTGAGCAGTCATGTATTCCATCATATAAACGTGTTTTACTTTCTGCAACCAGTGGGTCATCACAGGGGGTTCAGGCTTCAGTCAGTTAATAGTAATCAATTTTCTTGCAATCATCAGTTAAATATGTAACATACAACATTGTTCTGTAGTAAACAGGTGTTTAGGGGGTACATCTAATAAAAACAGTAAAGGGTCCATGGGTAGGTCTCTTCCCAGAATTTTTTCCAGTTCTTCTTTGATGTCTTTCCAAAATACCTGTATTTTTGGACAATCCCGGAATATATGAGTATGATCACCTACCATTCCACAGTGTCTCCAGCACTTATCATTAGGGACTGGATTTGAACATGAAAATCTTCAGCGGGGTCCTGAAGAATCTTATTTTGACTTTCCAGTCAAACTCTTTCCAATGTTGGCTTCCAATCCCTCTATGGCATTTAGAGCATATGTCTTCCCACAAATATTCATCTATTATTGAAGAACTATTATCATCTACTCCATTTCCCACTGTTGTTTAAAATGTGATGTGTCATCTGACATGTCTTTCATTAATTTTGTGGGATACTTGTTTTTTTGTAGATAAGTGATTTTTAATCAGATTTAGAAAATAACTTTCTATATTTGTAGGCTCTTTCCTAATGTTTTCCCAGTCTAAATGTTTTGTAACATAGTGTCTGATTTGTAAAAAACTGTAATGATCACTTGAAGGTAAAATAAATTATTTTTTAAGCTGAGAGAAAGATTTAAATGCCTGTCCATCAAGGAGTTGGTTTGTCAGACCATTCTCTGCCCATCTTTTGTAGGCTCAATCTGAAATGGAAGGTAAAAACTCAACATTGCCTACCATGGGCATGGCCTGTGAAAAAGCTATAACTCCTTTTAGTTGCTTTTGTGTTAAAGACCAAATTCTCAGTGTATGTTTGATCAATAGGTTATCATTTTTGATTTTTTTTCTGTACTTGTTGACTCAGAAATGAGAGTGTAGACATGGGTATCCCAGGTAGAGAGTTCTGTTCAATAGAGATCCATCCAGTCTATATATCTTTGACAACCCATGACACCATTGCTCGCATCTGTGCTGCCCAGTAATAAAGTTTTAGGTTGGGTAAGCCTAAGCCACCTTTCTCCTTTGCTGACATTAGTACTTTCAGTTGTATTCTCGGTCTTCGGTTTTGCCATATGAATTTTGATATTAGTTTATTAAGTAACTTAAATATGGACTGTGGTATATAAACAGGGAGTGACTGAAATAGAAACAATAACCTTGGTAAAATATTCATTCTCACAGATTCTATTCTGCCAAACATTGATAGGGGGAGCACATCCCATCTATTTAGGTCCCTTTTAATTTCTTTAATCAATTTGTCATAAGTAGAGGAAAATAATTGTGTAATTTTAGGTGTGAGGGTGACACCAAGATATTGAAAACCTTTCTTTGTTTGTCTGAAAGAGACCAGGTCATCTAATTGAGAAGGCCATTCTCCCACAAGCATCATGACTACAGATTTATTCATATTGGTTTTGTAGCCTGATACCATGCTGTATTCATTAAGAGTATGCAAAAGAGCGGGGACAGAGTCTGCAGGGTTTTCCAGAAATATCAATATATCATCTGCGAAAAGAGCCAATTTGTGCTGATGTTTGATTCATCATGTATTCCCTGTATAAGAGGATTGGATCTTATCAACTGAGCTAGCGGTTCAATGCTAAGAACAAACAAAGAGGGTGACAGAGCATCTCCCTGACGCGTGCCATGTCCCAGTGTGAAAATGTCTGAACAATGTCCGTTTACTCTAACTCTAGATCTGGGGTTCTTATAAAAGATTTTAATCCATTTATTAAATATATCATTAAAACCCATATGACTGAGAGTATATTCCAAGAAGGTCCAATCAACTCTGTCAAATGCTTTCTCAGCATCTAAGCTGAGAAGCATTGATGGGGTATCTCTTTTTGTTGCAGCCAACTGTAGATTCAGAGCTTTCCTTACATTGTCAGTTCCTTGTCTGTTATTAATAAAAAACCCGTCTGATCTGGCTTAATAAGTTTTCTAATGCATTTTTGTATTCCATTTGCTAATATTGAAGGTAAAATGTTAAGATCTACACAAAGTAGACTAATGGGGCGGTAGGACGTAGGTATAGTTGGGTCTTTATTTTCTTTAAGAATGACACTTATTACTGTCTCAGACCATGACCCAGGGGGGTTTCCCTCTGTTAATGCATAATTATAGACTCTGCATAAGACTGGAGACAATTCCTGTACAAAAGTTTTAAAATATTCTCCAGGGAAGCCATCTATACCTGGAGATTTATTATTTTTTTGTTTAAGGATGTTTTCTTTTATTTCTTGTTCTGTAATAAGTCACGTAATCATATCTGCCTCGTCTGCCATTAACTTGTTCAGATTAACTGATTTAAGAAGCAGTTCAATCTTTTCTTCTTTATATGGTTGATTTTCCCCTGTATACAGTTTTTTGTAGAAGGAAGCAAACGCTTCTGTTATATCTTTTGGTTGGGTCAATATCTGATTAGTATTTGGACATTTTATTTTGTGTACTACTCTAGTGGACTGAGCTTTGCGTAACTGGAAAGCCAGCAGACGATTTGCTCTATTACCAAACTCATAATATTTCCTATTTGTGAATCGCAGTGCTCCCTCTGCTTTATAAGTCAACAGATCATCTAATTTTTGTCTATTCTCTTTTAACAGTACCAGGGTTTTCTGATTTTTTTGATTGTTGGTATTCCATCTCTAATTTCTTAATCTCCTTCTCCAGTTCATCCTGCTTAGCTAGTCTTTGTTGTTTAAGTCTGGATAAGATAGCAATAATGTTACCCCTCATCACTGCCTTGGCTCCCTCCCATAGAATGGGTGGTGATACAGTATCATTATCATTGGTTTTAAAATAGTCTGTTAAATTTTCAGGAATTTCTTCTTTAATTGCTTCATTGTTCAGTAGGGATACATTTAATCTCCAATATTTAAACTGTTTATTTGGTCCTATCTTTAATTTTAAAGTGACAGGTGCATGGTCTGATATTGTAATTGGTTCTATGTTACATTCATTGGCTCTGTAGATATCTGTTCCTGATATTAAAAACATCCAGCCTGGAGTAACTTCCATGCACCTGTGACATAAAAGTATACTGTAATTTTCGGACTATAGAGTGCACCTGAATATAAGCCTCACCCAGTACATTTTTAAAGGGAAAAACCATTTTGTACATAAATAAACCGCACCTGTTTATAAGCCGCATGTGCCCACATTGAAACATGAGATATTTACAAAGAAAGATGGTACACAGAAAGAGTTTTCAAAGTTTTAATAATCTACCTTAGCTTTTCTTTCCAAACAATGCCTGTGACGTGGCAGTAACGGCAGCACAGCACTAACAGGGCTGGTAAAAAAAAAAAAATACCGGTAAAAGTCACGCGGTAGAAACAGAGCACTAACAGCGCTGGTTAAAAAAAAACATACCGGTAAATGTCACGCAGCAGTAACAGCAGCAACACGGTAGAAACACAGCACTAACAGGGCTGGTTAAAAAAAACCCAAAAAAAACATGCCGGTAAAAGTCAGTGAGATGTGGCAGTAACACAGCACTAACAGGGCTGGTTTTTTAACCATCCCTGTTACTGCCTCACTGACTTTTACCAGTATGTTTTTTTTTTTTTTAAACATACCGGTAAAAGTCAGTGAGACTCGGCAGTAATAGCAGCAACATGGTAGTAACACAGCACTAACAGGGCTGGTTAAAAAAAACATACCTGACGCAAACTCACTCCTGAGCTTGTGCTGTCCTCTCCGTCATGCAGCAGACCGGCTTTTTGAAACCCGTTGGTGATGGTTGCATTTTCCATGATGAGCGTCTGTTCATGCTAACTTTATTCATGCACAAAGCGCGACATTACATTAAACTTGCGTCTTCCTCTACACATATATTCCACCTGTCTCTTACTTTTCCTGCTCGCACGCCCCTGGCGGCTGTTAAAAAATGCATAAATTAGCTGCATTATTGCATAAGCTGCTGGGTTGAAAGCGTGTGACAAAAGTCGCGGCTTATAGATCGGAAATTACGGTAGTCCTTTTCTCTAGGGTGTAGATGTCGCCATACATCTATCAGACCCAGTTCACCCATCATTGCTTTAAGAGTTGTTGACTTCTTAGACATTGGGCCCATTTCTGATGGGAGTCTGTCTATAGGTTGTCTCAGAATGCAGTTGAAATCCCCGCCTATCAAAATAATTCCTGGTGCTTTATCTGCAAGTAAAGATGCTACTGTGTTAAAGAAGTTCTGGCTGTCCTTATTTGGGGCATTTTGGTTAAGCATTGTGATTTTGGTACCTCTAATAGTACCTTTTACCATTATATATCTGCCCTCTTTGTCTTCGATTGTTTTTTCATGACTAAAGTAAACTGATTTGTTTATCAGGATGGCTACTCCCCTTTTCCTACCATTTTTAAAAGATGAACTATATATCTGATCCACCCATTCTCTCCTTGATTTTAAGTGTTCTTTTTCAGACAAATGTGTCTCCTGAATCATTGCAACAGAACAGTATAATTTTTTAAGTTGACTGAATATTTTCTTTCTCTTTATTGGACTGCTTATACCTTTTATATTATAACTGATAATACATTCTTCATGTATTACATTTAGCTTTATCTATGTGTTCTTCTCTCATCTTTTTCTGGATATGAGTAGACTCATGAAAAACAAAAATATAACAAGTTGACAGTGGCCCAAAACTGATCTCAATACAAATCAGAACACTTCACACTGAACTAGAAAACAGAAGTGAACTTTCACATACCCATCTGGATAAATCAATGTTATGTTGTTGTGCGATTACTTCAAACCTGAACATGTACCAATCCCCGATGTAATCTGGGCAGAGGAGGGTGACTGCTCCACTGTGGGAATCACACTCAGTGTGATGCTGCTGGCTTCCTGCTCATGAAGTGGTCGCTGCTGCTTAGTGTGCGGGTAACTTGCAATCCAATAGTCTCCGTCCATTATAGTAAAACTTAAGTCTTATCGTCCTAACATTTAATATTTTAATCTCCAAAAAATACCGTTAAACTTGGCATTACTCATCTCTGTTGAAGAGGGCCCTCATATCCTTATCTGATAGCATCGCCCGGTCACTCCTTCGTCTCCCTCCTGCAGTGCTCCATCTGTTGCGGGTTAGCTCCCATTCCATCCGCAGGTGGAGGAGAGGGAGCTTCTCTAGTTCCGGATGAGCATCCATGAGCATCGGATATGTCTGCTCACTGTCTTCAGCGGAGATCCTTAGCTGTGCTGGGTAGATGCATCTGGCCTTGACATTTTTCTGCTTTAATTGTTTAATTATGCCCCGTATCTGCATTCTTTTCTTTTGCAACTCTAGTGAGTAATCATGGTCAAAGAATATCGGAGTTGCTTTGTAGAGGTTCTGCCTCTTGCTCCAAGCTTGTTGTAGGATAGCCTCCTTTGCTGATTAATCCATAAATTTAACAATCAGTGATCTTGGAGCAGCAGTGGGGTTCTTTGGTTTAGCTGTTAAAGATCGGTGGGCTCTTTCTATCTACATATTCACTCCGGGCATGGGCTGGAGGACTGAATCAATTAGTTCCTTCACAAAAGCCTTCACATCTTTTCCTTCACTCCCTTTTGGCACCCGGTAGATTCTTAAGTTATGTCTTGATTTATTCTGCAGGTCCTCGCACCTGTCGTTCAGGTCCATTTCTCTGTGTAGCAGATATCGTAGTGCTCTCTCGTGTCTTCTCCCAGCATCTTCTGTAGCGCTAATCCGACCTTCTGCCTCCATAGTTCTTTTCGAGTTTAGTGATTTCTCCTTTCAGTTCTTGCATTGATGACTCCAACTTTTCCAATGTCTGGGTGTGTCCGTCTGCGTTCTCTTTCCTAAGTTTCTCTACTTTGGCTAATGTTCTGGACTCTGAGTCGCGTGTGCTAGCTTGAGTTGTGCCGCTTGTAGTCTGACCGATAGGGCTGAATGATTTCCAGAAAAGAGTTGTATTGCGATTTCTCTGGCAGATATTGCGATTTCGATTTCAACCACGATTTTTTTTGTTT
>JAPTHA010000017.1:835997-847347 GCA_029814585.1 Gymnapogon annona | reverse complement strand
CCCCACCCTCCCCAAAAGTCTCCTCTATAAAAATACCAAAATCTCTTTTCAGTGAACACTTAATTACAAAAGCTGTTTGTGTTGGTGTCAAGGACAGTCCTATTAATCAGACATATTGTACAAGTATCTACAATAAACAACTTTATAAAATATTATTTAGCTCCTCCCCCCCGCTCTTAACGCAGTAAAAGAACACAACGTGAACGGGGGGAGGGGGACTTTAGACATAGCAAAATATCATTCATACACACCTACTCCAAATAAATAAATATGGACTATAAAAACCCTAAGAATCCATGTTTGGCACTTGAAGCCCGTGAGTCGCCGCTGAGAGTGTGTGTCGTGGTCGACCCATCGCTCAACGACTCTTTTGTTGGGTTTCGTAATCGACTGAATGTGTGCGAAACATCTTCCGATAATAAAAGTGCACACACTGGTGATCTCCCCGTGAGAGCAGACTCTGAAGGTGGCGTCCAGTCGGGATCAAAGTGCCGAGGTGTTTTTCGACGGGGGTCGCCGCTCCAAGTGTGCGTGTGTGTGTGAGAGGTGAACAGGGGGGCGGGGCCTCACACTGTGTTGGTGTTGTTGGCAGCGAAGGCGTGCAGGTTTCCCAGCTGACTAAGGCCGCTCTGGATGTGTGCCACATGGATCTCGACGTTATTCTGGAAGCAGCTGGAGACCACAGCGAGCGCCGGGTTAACGCCACAACATCACCATTAACACCGAGCTGTTACACACACTGATACACATCTGAGGTCAACATATGTCTCTGTGTGAATCATGTTGTTCATTTATTGTTTTTTTTGTCGCTGTACCCTTTTTGTGCAATTTGTGTATTTTGTCTATCGTCTTTGATCCTGTGTGTGTGTGTGTTTTGTCTGTTGTTTCTGCTCCTGTCATTGTGTGTGTTTTGTCTGTTGTCTCTGATCCTGCCATTGTGTGTTGTGAATCTTGTCTTGTAGTGTATGAATGGAACTGTAATGTTGTCTAATGAAAAATACAAATCAATAATATTATTATATAATATACTAAATAACAATAATAAAAAAACAAACAACCACCCACAGCACCTGAGTGTGTGTGTGTGTTTACCTGAGGTTGGATGGGTCGATGGATGCCTTGATGTCATTCAAAGAGTCTGTTAAAGACTTGAACTCAAATGAATTCAGGTCTCCTCCGTCTGCCAGACACTGCAACACACACACACACACACACACACACACACACACACACACACACACACACACACACACACACACAGTCTCCAACCTGAGCTCTGACCCTAAAAACAGCGTGTAGTGCTTCTTGTCTGTTGTCTGTGATCCTGTCACTGTGTGTTGTCTTGCAGTGTATGAATGGAAGTGTACTGTTATAACTGTACTCTTACTGGAGACAAAGCTCACTGTGAGGCGCTACATACTTCATAACTCATTCATGTTGTATGTTACATGTGTTTGTCTCTCTCTTATGTCATGTGTAGTTTGCCGCTCACTGAGGGACAGGGTCAGAGGTCGTGGTGTTGGTACCTGGATCTGTAGCAGGAGGGCAGTGAGGCGGGAGATGAGCTGTGTGAGGCTGGGGTATTTGACCCCCGGCTGCCCCTCCTTTAAGTTCCTCAGCTGCACCATCTGCTGGGCTTCTTCTTCACATCGCCGCCGCAGGTCTGTGGGATGGTCGGCAGGAACCATGCCCTGATCTGGAGCCAGCTGGAAGGAAACATGATGAGGGACTTCGTTAAAGCTCAGTAACAAGACAAGAACTGAGGACGATGAGTGGTGTCCAACAGTGTGAGAGGAGTGTGTCTCTGACTCCAAAACTCCATGGAATATCCATGAGGTCACATGACCACTGGATCCTGAAGTCTGTGTACTAGTGCATGAGTCTGTGTACTAGTACATGGAACTAAACTCAAACTGTCACAGTATGAGAAGGAACTCACAGAAATTCAATCACTAAGAAATGCATTGATAGAAAATGGAAATTAGACCACACCCCCTTCAATCCAGATGTGGTTGAAGTCAACAGTTGTGTGAACCTGGAGAAAATAACCTACTGTAGTAAAAACAGTAGTAGGATGTACTACAAGATATGAACCATTTATGAAGTATATGAACATGTACCAGCACACACATTGGTTCAGCTCTATATACCCCAGCAGGGCTTGTAGGACTTAGGAGGTCAGAGGTCAACATATGTCTCTGTGGGACTCATGTTGTTCACTTATGTTTTTTTTTTCCTTTTTTGGCTGTGATTTTGTCACTGTGTGTTTTGTCTGTTGTCTCCGATCCTGTCTGTGTGTGTGTGTTTTGTCTGTGATCCTGTCATTGTGTGTGTTTTGTCTGTAATCCTGTCACTGTGTGTGTGTTTTGTCTGTTGTCTGTGATCCTGTCAGTGTGTGTTGTAGTGTTTGTGTGGTGGTACCTCACAGCAGAACTGCTGGACTTCGTGGAGAACCTTGCTCAGGTCTTTATTGAGCTGCTCCAGCTCCAGGACTGTGGTGGCGTATCTCTTCTGGAAGTCCAGGTCAATGGGCATCGAGTAGGACTTCTGAAGCCAAAAATGACAAACAGTCCCAGTTAAACTTCAACAGAGGCTTTGAGTGAGGTGATGTTCTCAGGGGAGCGACCACTGCACCAGTTTCTCCGCTTCCGTGTTCATTTCCTTCAGGTGTTTGATGTGCTCCTTCTTGATCATGAGGATCTTGGAGAGCCGCGTCTGACAGAAGCAACAGGACAGGAGTGTGTTCAACTGGAGGGTTAAAACCTCATGGTGTGATGGTGTCATCTGATGGAGACATTTACCACTTGGACCAGGAACTTGACGGGAAATCCTCCTAAAGTGTCTCCCTCAGCTCCGGGCAGCTTGTTCCTCCAGGGGGACTGGTTGATCAGGGGGTCGTTGTCCTTTGGAAAAAGAACAAAAACGTGGACAATGAAGACGTTTAAAAGATGTCTGAAACTGTAGGAATCAGGAGGTCAGAAGTCAACACATGTGACTCATGCGCTTCACTCATTCGTGTTTTTTCTTATTTTTACCCAGTTGTGTTTTTGGTGTATGAATGTAACTGGAATATTGTCTAACGAAAAATCCAAATAAAATCTGATAGTTCACTTATTCATGTTGTCTGTTGTCTCTGATCCTATCATTGTGTGTGTTTTGTCTGTTGTTTCTGATCCTATCATAGTGTGTTTTTGTCTGTTCTCTCTGATCTTGTCATTGTGTGTGTTTTGTCTGTTGTCTCTGATCCCGTCATTGTGTGTTGTGAATGTTGTCTTGTAGTGTATGAATGGAACTGTAATATTGTCTAATGAAAAATACAAATAAAATACATAAAAAGTAAGATGTCTGAAGATAAACACCAGTGTTTATTTTCATTTGTAATGTGATTTACTTTTCGTGTGAAGTCAGAACAGATGGATGCTAGTGTACAGAAGTATAGTGTCACAGTACGTGTGTGTCTCGGTACCATGAGGACGGGAGTGGTAGCGGACGGATAAGACCCTCTGGGCGGAGTCATGAGGTTCTGCATGTAGCGTGTTGTGCGGTGTTTCTGGGCGAAGGCGGAGATGGGCATGGTCTCGTTGGGCTCGTTGCTCTGGAACAACACATGTGTTAGTGTTGGATCCTGCAGTGAAGCCGTAGCACTGAGTCCACGCTCTTACCAGCACTTCGTAGTCAGGCACAGTGTGTGTTCCCAGTCCGCTGCGGTCAAAGGTGACGCGGTACGTCGCAGCGCTGGTGTCCACAGCATCGATCTGTCCCGTGAACAACCCGTCGTGAACCCCTCGAAGTCGAGCTGTTGACAGTGGGTTTAAGAATAATCCAGTCGGGTACACCAGGAACAAATGGTAAAAGATCACCCACCAACAAACTGACATGGTACAGGGTCATCCCAGTCCGCATCAGCTCGTCCCAGTCTATATGAGGTCATCCCAGTCACTGTTAAGTCACTCCAGCCACTATTAAGTCCCCCCAGTAAGACCATGTCTTTCTCTCACTCCTACCCATTGTAGTCATATTGTGTAATATATTGTAGGTTGCATAACATTTATGCGATTGATCGATCAATTGATTGGAACAAATATTGAAAAAAAACAAAAACATTTCCTGTCTGAACATACTGTGCAACACTCACTCCTGGTGTGCAAGTCACAACTTATGTGTGCGGCGTGAATAGATATGTGCAAAACTTTATACAAGAGGAATAATCCTTTCATCTGCTGCTGTATGAATATGTGCTTGTTGTACATATTCATTGGTGCTATGTGCTTGTTGCACAACTGTAAATAGTATTACCATTTAAATTTTGACATTTTCCTATTTTTGCTCGTGTGCTGTAAAATCCATTCTTGCTGCTGTATATTTGAAATGACATCTATCCATCCATCTACTGGAGCCTCCAGTATTATCCAAGTTTTTACTTTATTACTGCAAAACGACTCTTTTTTTTTTTTAAATCAGTCCGAAAACAGCAAAAGAACTCTATCAAAATTTCCGTCCGGGGCCTAATCTGTGTACTTCCCAAATGACAATAACGTTGCTATTCTACTCTACTGATATCCAGTGCATGTTGCTTTAAGACAGTGGTGTTGTGCTTCCTCTCAGATCCACTGGGCTGTGTGTGGTGATGTCTGTCTGGTCGTACCGGTGACTTTGGTTCCGATGATGAGTGGGAGGGGGATTTCGTCGGGGAGGTCTTTGCAGTTGGAGACGTCCGACAGTTTCCTCTGCTGCAGTAGACGCATCTTCTGCCTCTTCTGCCTCAGCGCCGTCCGCTCTTCGGCAAAGAACGCTGATGAACACCTACCGCACACGGCAACACACTCAATGTACGTGCTGTACTTGGATGTATTCAAATTCACAGAAACCAGTGAAGACATACCGCCGAGGTTTCCCCATTAGTCTCCTGATTGTTCCCCACTCAACCCTCGTCAACTTCCGGGTTTTGAGGTTGGGGAAAGACTCCTTCAGACACAGGCAGAATTCATTGTCTCCTTCAAACAGGGGTCTGGAAAACAACACCAGAGGCAAAACGCCATTACAGAGAAAAACACACAGCCTCTCATTCAATCATTTAAACTGTGACCTATAACTTATTCACTGTTGATGGTTCAAACCTAACTGGACAAATACTTGTGTCAAGGTGTTAAAATATAGTGTTGTTTTAAAGAAAATGATTAGTGTAACTCAAAAGTCTGGAGAACCTGCACATAAAATACATTATATGTTAAATGGACTGCATTTATATAGCAAGTTTCCACACAATTAAGGTGCACAAAGCCCATTCACACACACATTCATACACCAGTGAGTGCTGCCAGGGTCCACTGGAAGCAATTTATGGTTCAGTGTCTTGCTCAAGTCGGAGCCAGGATTCAAACCATCAGTCCTTCAGCCATTGGACGACCTGCTTTACCAACTGAGCCCCGGGCCTTGTCAACATATAACATCAGGGATGGGTACCAATACCTGGTACAAACTCAACCCAGGAGCCCAATAATTAAAGACTTTAGCATATACTATGACAAGCACACACTGCAATGTTTTTGTGATTTATAATCCAGATGAGACCTGGGGTCGGACTGGTCCATCATCACACACACAAACATCCTGGAGTCAGCAGCCGGTGTTCACATTTAAGTCAACCGGAAAGTGGTCACTTGACTCAGCGTCACATTCAGGTGGAAACCGGGGCCATCGGTGAGCACCATTAGTGTACGAGCACCATTAGTGTACTAGCACAATCATGTCTTCTGTTTTGTACCTATTGAAGCTCCAGTCCAGTACCGGGCCTTACCTGTCAATGTTGGAATAGAACCACTCATAGATGCACCATTTATGAGCCTTTGGAAGCTTCAGGAGATTTCTTAACCTCAGCCCTATTTTCTGCGACGCCTTCTTGTCTGGTGTCACCACATTCGAAAACTTCTGCAAAGAGAAAACATTGACGACAACGGTCATTCTTGGCTCACGTGCAGAAACATTATGGGAGAAGGACGAAGACAAACCATAGGTCTTTCTAAACTCTTTTCCACAAGCACTGTTTGAATATGATAGCCCCTCCCCCCCTTCCAATCTATTACCGATTGTGTGGTTAGTCATTTGCTACACTTATCATACTACTAATAGTGTATAGTGGGCCCAGTCATTGTGTGTTTTGCATCAGTAGTGTGTGGGCTTTACCTGTGGTGTGGTGGTGACCCTCTGACTCCTACGTGGAGATCTAGAAGGGAGACGTTGCTGTGGTTGCTCATCCTCTTCCCGATAAAAACGGCTTCTCTTTGAGCTCCGTGTAGGCTACATAAATAAATGTTTTCAAAAAATTACACTCAAATGCCTTTTATGGACAATTTAAATATATTGAATTAAATTGAGCAGAAAGCCTTATTGTCCATATCTACAGAACAATCCAAGCATATTGTCTCATTAACATGCACTAAATCATGCGTAGTATCAACTAAACTGCCTATTTCTGGGACAAACTATTCATAATGATATTCTGTAGACATGTCTGATCATTTATTCCAATTCAATACAAACCACAGCCAATGTGTGGCTTAGTTGAGGTTGGTGTGCTGAAAGGCCTAAATTAGTCATGGGATTGGTTTCTTGGTGGTTCTTCTTGGTTTCACTGGACTGGTTTTTGCTCTTGAATATGTCTCCTCAATCATCCAAGAGACTTCTGTTTATTGGATCGATCATTTTCAACTTGATTCAAAGTATAATGATTAAAGATAGGTGTAACTAATCCTATTGCCTGAGAAAAATTCTGTAAAACATACTACCTCTCTATAAGTGTACCTTCCACAACTGAAGAACAATATCGACTCCTGTAGAAAGCCTTCTGTCCCCCCAAATCAATGTTCAGATAATATTTCTAGAATCTGACGAGACTGTGAATCTTATGTACCCTTTCATAGCATGCCTTCCAGGCAGCACTGGTGTGGCTGACCTTTCAGTTATTGTGAGTCATGAGCCTATCACGGCCTCCTTACCGTGTCCATTGTGAGAGAGGACTGTCGTCCTCTGGTGTTGTGAGCTCTTGGGAAACTGTTCTTTTCATTCAGAGTATTGGACAAACTTCCTTCTGCAGGAAAAACATGCACAGATGCAAGTGTATATTTTCTTAACATCAACAAACTACATACACCTATTCTAAACCAAATATCAGACAAAAAAAAATTATTCCAGATTAACTGGTACAACTGGATTTTCTTATAAAGGAATAGCGTGAGAATGTATTACTAGAGAATGGAATTACACCCACACGTGACCAACCAAGATGTGGTTGAAGTCAACAGTTGTGTGAACCTAGAGAAAATAACTTACTGGATGCAAAAAAGAAGTAGGATATTTCAGAAGATACCATCATAACCAGAACCATGCATAAAGAACGTGGAAAATTTACCAGTGCACCACATTGGTTAAGCTTTTCTTCTATACTTGAGCAGGGCTTGTAGGACCGAACAGGTGTGAGGTCACCATATCTGTTCTCTGTGACTCATGCAGTTCACTTATTTATGTGTGTGGGTGTTTTTTGTGTTTATTTTCTATTGCGTTGTTTGTTGTGTTTCGCCTGCTGTCTCTGACCCTGCCATTGTGGGTCGGGAGTGACTTCTTATGGTGCATGAATGGAATTGTTACGTTGTCCAATGAAAAATCTAAATACAACTAGTATATACAACCAGTAACGGACTAGTATATCTAGTGTTCAGTCTAGTCCACTAGGTACAACTTGGGTCTCCTGTGACGTTTAATTTTGCTATATTTACACACAAGGGCAAATGCAGATTTGACATAAATTCGGCCAAATCAAATATACCCACTTACCTTTGAGACTGACAAGTGCTTCTGCCGAAGAGCCTAAAGACAGAGAAGGAAACATGTTTAGCAGACAAAACCTCAGTATCAAATACACGATGTACTGCCAGCGCGTATTTGTACTCGAGATGTGATCCGTTTATTTCACCTGATCGCCGAAAAACGTCTGGAAATTCACACCAGTGAATTGTGTGCGACTGCCCTTCAGACACTGCCTGGTAACTTTAGTTAGGTGAAGCTAGCGCCTTCAGTTAGGCCTTTACAGCAAGACTGAGCTGTCAACCACGGCTATTAACATCAGCTGGACACATCCTTCAAAGACAAGAGCTAACCGTGCTAGCGCTGCAGTAAAAGCACGACCCGGGTCACATCTCGTCCGCTTACTGACGCACTACGTTCACGTCGATGTGAAATGACAGCTGTTAATAATAACACTCAAACTTGGCTGGTTTTAAACCTCCGCCGCATCTACATAACACACAACAACGCATCGGCAGTAATAAACCTCTCGTTAACCTAGCCGTAACCAGCGTTAACTAGTCATAACCCAGGCATTACAGAATGTGGGAAAAACAAAAACTAATGCCAAGCCGCATTCAGAGAGTGGCGAGCTAACGTGCGTTGTTTGTCGCGTAAAGGCCTTGAGGGGAGATCTTTTGTTATGAATGAAATGATCTGAGGTTAGCAGGTGTTAGCAGCCGGCTAAGCTAACCTTGTTTGTTTACCCATCAGGGCTAAAGTAACTTGCTCAACTCCCTAACATTAGCCACCGTTAGCCTCTCGCGCTAACAAGCGCTAGCTGACTTGGGCAAACCGGTGTCTCTTTGCGCCTGGAAATGACTTCGTAAACTGTGCTCAAAACTTATTATAATTGCGTAATAAGCTACAGGGGCAGTTCGTTACACGGTATTCTCGCTAACGCCGCGGGAGCGCGGCGTGTTTGCGGCATTAAAGTCCTTGAATGTGTGTTTTTTGTACTTACTCTCGTCTAACAGTTGGTCCATCTCCGCCATCTTGAATTAGCCGCGCCGCTTTTTCAAAGACCTTGTCAAATGCATTCTGGGTCGGGACGCTGTCTGGAGGGCGATTTGAGAAATCCAAACCCATCTCATGGACTGAACCGGGGCTGTCAAACACGCGGCCCGGGGACCAACTGCGGGCCGACAAAAGGTTTCAATCCGGCCCGCTGGATGAATTTGACAAATGCAAAAAATTACACCCGAGACATTCACACAAGTTATAGTTGAGGTTGCACACACAGATGGTGGAAATAGTACCGTAATAACCTCGTAATTCTCATGGCATTATAATAACCTAGAAATAGTCACAACTTCAGTTTTTTCCCCTGTGTAAATGTCAATATTTTGATGGAATTTCCCTGTATTTACACTAAAACGAAGTACCATCATTTACAAAAAAAACCACAAACGTATATAAACTGGAAATGTCCGTAATTTTAACAATATTCCACCTGTTACCTAACGTTTTGTGTATTTGTACATCTATTGTGATCTGTAGGGTGTAATGTACATGTATAAATGATAAACTGAGGTATAATTGTTCTAATTATTTTAATATACATGTATAAATGATAAACTGAGGTATAATATTGTTATAACTATTTTAATCTACATGTATAAATGATAAACAGGTATAATATTGTTATAACTATTTTAATGTACATGTATAAATGATAAACTGAGGTATAATATTTTAATGTACACATAAATGATAAACTGAGGTATAATATTGTTATAATTATTTTAATGTACATGTATAAATGATAAACAGGCATAATGTTATTGTTGTTGATAGTTTGTAGGTTGTTAATGTTATTGATTGTTTTAATGACAGTTTGTAGATGTAAACATGTTCATCATATGAGGACAGTTAGTTGTTGACATTATTGATATCATTGTTATTATTGTACTGGCTCCGCCCACTTCACACCAAATCTGTTGGAATTTGACGCCTAAACTCAAAGGTCCTATGAGAAATGCAAAAATGACACCCAAGACATTTACAAAAATGATAGTTCAAGTGCCTGTGAGCGTTTGACCTATCGTAAAGCTGACAATACAAAATTATACAGAGTAAATTATCACCATTCTCTTGAAATAAACCAACTGCACTACACCAGGTTAATACAAATGCATCATACAAGAATGTTCTTTAGAGCACTCAATGTTTTATTTTATTTGAGGTAAGCAGGGAAAAAACTATGAAAACTGCGTGCCCTTTATGTCGCATCTTTTACAGAATCCTAATAAATGCTAACTACTTTTTTTTTTTTTTAATTTTCTTCTTTTAAATGTTCTTTTCAAGGAAGACAGCTTGAGAGACAAACAACAAAATAAGTATATACAGGTCCAACACACACAGTATGGTTTGAACCCAACAGTCTAGGACGTGTTCACACTAATGTCGCTGGGAATCCAAGATGGGACCGTTTTCTGAATGTGTGCACTTTTGGTACTTCTTCAGACTCATTCTAAACTTGCAGTACTACCCCTTACCCACTACAGACGTATAAAAAAGAAGATCCTTAGAAGACACTGTACAAGATGTCGTCTTGTAGTGTGTGTGATACTATAGTGTGTGAACTGTGATATTGTCTAATCAAATAATAATAAAAAAAAATCCTCAAACTCACACCAATTTGGAAAACCATAAACCGTTTTCCGATTGTGTTGTTTGCTTTAATCCAAACCCCTGTTGATGGGGTATGAACCATATTGTGGTGGTTTGCGTGTGTTGGCATGGATCCTGGTGTGGGTATTGAGTACCTGCTACGACACTACTAAAGGCTAGTACACCTGATGAGAAGCAATAAAGTGACTGGAGAAGATTTCCGTGGACCGCTGCCCGGCGTCGCTCCTGTGGCCCAGCGTCTCCTGCCGCCGAGACGTTTGGGAGGCGACAGCGGTCTTGATGTTCACTCTAGAGGGTTTCGGATTACCACCCTCTTACCACAAGGACGTCTGGTAGTTGAACTTGATCTTCAGGAGGTACTTGAGGTTGACCTGCGCTACGTCGTACACAATGTATCTGGAGGAACGGCGGTTAAGGACACGCACATGTAGGTGCTTCGACAGAAAGTGCAGAACTGTCATAGGTGGGGGGTGGTGGGGGGGTGGGGGGGGAGTTAGGTTTCTTGATTGAATGACAGTTTTTTTCTCGTTTGAACGAGAAAACCTCCTCGTTCCCTTTTGTTCCCGACTTTTATGGAAGAGTTAAGTCTTTGGGAAACTTTTGCTTCAACTTTTGTTCATCGCTTTCTACGTTCAAAAGAGACGCAATAACAAGTGGCCGTACATGATAGTACTGTTTACACTGATGTCTATTATTCTCATTGTTTATAGTACTGTTTACACTGATGTGTAGTATTCTCATTGTTTATAGTACTGTTTACACTGATGTGTAGTATTCTCATTGTTTATAGTGCTGTTTACATTGATGTGTAGTATTTTCACTGTTTATAGTACTGTTTACACTGATGTGTAGTATTTTCACTGTTTATAGTACTGTT
>JAPTHA010000017.1:482569-491399 GCA_029814585.1 Gymnapogon annona | reverse complement strand
GTGTGTGTGTGTGTGTGTGTGTGTGTGTTGGTACATGGTTCTACTGTCTGTGTGAATGTACAACCAAAAAGTTCCCCAGGGGAGAGTAGTTCCTACAACTCAGTTACAGGTACAGGATAGGAACTACAACTAACACTGACACAAACACTGACACTAACACTAACATTAACACTAACACTGACACTAACACTGACACTAACACTGACACTAACATCAACACTAACACTGACACTAACACTGACATTAACACTGACACTAACACTGACACCAACACTAACACTGACACTCTGTGCCTGTTATGACATCATCACATCAGGACGCTGACATGTTGAGGTTCTGACTTCAGTCTTTCAGTCTCCTGTCTTGACTCTGCGCTCTGATTGGCTGAGATGGCGGATGTGATTAATCTGAGTGAGTCTGCGGTGGGTGGAGCTTCGGCTGATGACGTGGTAGTGTTTCAGGTGAGTCTGTACTCTCTGTGTGTACTGGTTTTGATGGACTGTCCCTTTACTCACTGGTTTTGATGGTCTGAGCCTTTACCTTCAGTGTGTCTTCTTTCCGCCTCAGGAGCGTCTTTGGCGAACCGTCCCGTTGATCGTGGTGGAGCCGACGGACGGCGCTGAGGTGGAGAGTGGCGAGCTGCGATGGCCTCCTGACGACCTCACAACAGGTCGCCACCATTTTCAACATTTATTTGCGTGTTTTTTTTACTGTACAAAACTCTAAAGTCGGCAGGAAGTGATTTGAGCGTTTCCGTGTCACATCCAGGTGTGGTCGCGGAGGAGGCGGAGCCAGAGCAGCTGACAGTGGGCGGGCTCTGAATCCCTCATGAACTGCCTGTTGTAACTGCTCAGCCAATCACTGCGAGGCTCTGTGAGACTGAAGAAAAGAACGCAGCGAGAGGGGCGGAGCCATTAACATGTCCCGCCTCCTTCAGGTGAGGGGGCGGGGCCACTCTGGAGAAGACAGATCATGGAACAGTCTTCCATGACTGATACCAGCCGCTGATGTCATTATCAGTTCACCGGATTGTTCTGTCCTCAGGAACATATAACACCTGTTTGGGTTTAAAAAAAAAGGGTTAAAATATTAGGTAATTATTTAGTAATAAACAAGTGCTATATCATCTGAAATACTTTGTTTAGAAATGTATAAAAATGTGTATTAGCAAGATTTAAAAAAATGGTTATTAGAGTTTATGCCAGCTTATTGGCATCTTATTTTGAAGATTGTTAGCAGTTGCAATGCATCTTGGGAACTCAAACTCCATACTCATGTATTTCCGTTCAGTCGGCACATTGACTTATAACTGTGTCTTATAAACTCACCTTCACCTCAGAAAGCAACAGCTTTAAGTGTGAAATATATTTAGGAGCTAATGCAATAATTTATGTTTAATTTTGTAAATCTATCAGGAGATCGGCCTCTTGCATATGAAACTTATTAGCTTGTCATTCAGTTCTATGTGTGTATATATATATATGTATATATATATATATATGCGTATACAAAATTCAAACCAGTCAAACCTTGGTACTCAAACGTTTCACAAGTTGAACAATTCGGTACTCGAACAAAAATGTTGAAATTTTCCCGACTCGGCAGCCGAAACAAAGTCTAGTAGTAGTAGTAGTAGTCTCTAGGTAGATACTTTAAACATAAAGCTAATCATGTTGAAAAAGCCTGAAATCAAAGAAAGCTGGGGAAAGTACCCCATAAGAGGAATTTATCCTGTATTGCTGGAGGGAGACTCGTCTTCGAAGCAATGACTCCCCCCTCCATCCCTCCCCCTCCTCCGTGCCATCAGCTGTTCACCGAAAGGTAATAAAAAAAAAATCATAGGTTATATTTTAGTATATGTTACTATTATTTTCATACAATTTGATATTGTTACATTATTTCTGTTTAATGGGAACATCTAAGTGTATAACTATATATCTGTATAACTAGTGATCTGTATATTACTATATATCTGACGTTGTCTCTTTATAGATCTTTACTGTTGCACTCAATCTGTTTTTTTCTTTTCTTTATTTGTGATTTACTCTTATTTTTCATCATATTTACAGTATCTCTCTGTGTGTGTCTTGTCTTATATGTGCTGCTGGAACCTGAAATGTCCCCGTAGGGCACTAATAAAGGTATATAATCCAATCTAATCCATTCTAATCTAATCTAATCTAATCTAATCTACTGTGACACTCGAAAGTAGTAGAACAGTGCAGACATGTATCTCCAGGTACTAGCTTGACCACCATAACTTTAGATGCCTTAGCTTAGGCTACTTTAGCTTTAGTCACATTAGCTTTAGCCATCTTAGCTGTAGCCACCTTAGCTTTAGCCACCTTTGCTTTAGCCATTTTAGCTGCAGTCACTTTAGCTTTAGCCACCATTGCTTTATCCATCTTAGCAGCAGTCACCTTAGCTTCAGCCACCTTTGCTTTAGACATCTTAGCTTCAGCCACCTTTGCTTTAGACATCTTAGCTTTAGCCGCCTTAGCTTTAGACATCTTAGCTTTAGCCACCTTAGCTTTAGACATCTTAGCTTTAGCCGCCTTAGCTTTCGTAGCCGTGGTGAGCTGCTTCTGAACACACATGGACCCTGTTTGGACACAACGGGACCAACTGTCACTCTTCTCTTTTATTCACACGAAAACCACACATCTGACGGTTCAAACGTACCTTCCTGTGCTTGCATCGGAGCTCTACAGAGAGACTGTTCGTGGTCGGCTCATTTTTGTAGTTTGTTGGTGAATGTCTTCTTCTGGTCACATGAGCTCAACGAGACGTTACATGTGCTGGTTATTATTCATAACGACAAATGTGGTACATGCAGCTTGTGTTTGTAGTATTGAATAAATACTGACAGAGAACAGACACAAACTAAAGGTGCACTTTTATTTTCTGCAAGACAGAAAGTACCTTCAGAATTATCACGATTCTTTCTTTCTTTCCTTCCTTCATCCCTTTCTTTCTTTTCATGAAAGTAAGTATGAGAGCAGAGGATGGACGTGGGGTCTTGGTGCCTCCCCTGCCCCCACTGTTCCCACCCTCCTCACATCCCTTCCCTGTCATCACTGTTACCTGCACTGTCCATCCCACAGTCAAGGTGCAGGAGCTGAACTCCACCCACACGGTCGCACCTTTATATACCATTTATCTTTATCATCTTCATCTCTATTGTCTATCTCTTGTTTGTTGGGGGTGATCATGAATCCACCCCCACTGACCTGGCGTCCACTGTGATCTATAGCAGCGGTCCCCAAACCCTGGGCTGTGGACCAGTACTGGTCCGGGGGTCAATTGGTATCAGGCCACACAGAATGGATATGTAACTTACATTATTTATTTATTTTTTATTATTGAATTCTGAATGATGTTTTATAGTGTATTTTCTGGGCCGCATCTGTCTATTTTGTCATGTTCTGATGGTGACATGTGTTCCCTACATCCACTACCTTCTTCAAACGGCCGTTCTAACACTAACGCATAATGCATTAGCGTCAGCTACATTGAAACTAACACCTAATACATTAGCATTAGCTACACTGAAACTAACACATAATACACTAGCATTAGCTACATTGAAACTAACACATAATACATTAGCATTAGCTACATTGAAACTAAAACATAATACATTAGCATTAGCTACACTGAAACTAACACATCATACACTAGCATTAGCTACATTGAAACTAACACATAATACATTCGCATTAGCTACATTGAAACTAACACATAATACATTAGCATTAGCTACATTGAAGACCCTGAACTGGATAAAATGAACACAAAACAAATGTGTGTGTTTGTTTCTTTGGTTGTAGAGGTCGTTACTCATGCTGTGTTGTTACTGCTAATACAGTTACACACACAGTGCAATATTCGTATATTTACTAAATACCAGTTTTTGTGGCGGTCCATAAAAATATTGTCAGAGATGAAACCAACATTAATCCATGGTGTAAAAAAGTTTGGGGACCACTGCTCTAGAACACTTGTTAATCTGTTTGGAAAATGTGTCCAAAATTTCACAATATCCCATAAATTTGGTGGTGGTATTACTCTATGATGTGGGTTTGATGACAGTACCTACAGTGTGAGTGCCTGAAACCAGATGTCCAATTTGGTCGTACAACAGTGAGGTGTGAATTAGTAGAGCAGGACGAGGAGGATTTTCTTGGTTTTTTTTTGCACCAATGATGCACCGACAACACAGTTAGTATGTGACTGACAGTTTACTGAACCAATCAGAAGGTGACGGTCGCAGGATTACACAGTGCTCAGTACATCAGTAGAACGCCATAGAATCAGACTCTACTGTCTCTGTGAGAGACGCTCAGGCAAGTCCATCGCCATCGCCATCGTCCTCAGTATGAAGAAGCAGCTGTCGGAGTAGACACACACCCACCCAAAACCCTGCAGTCTGGTTGGCTGAGGGTGGCGTCGCAGGTACTGTATGATGACGGTATCAGTCCCGTCCCGATTGGACACTAAATGAGTTGGACTTCCTGTTTCTGCGGAATAAAAAGAGGACACGACAAAGTCATGAATGAGTCAGGCAGATAAATCAGCTTCATAACACAACCAAAGCTAGATTAGCTTCGGTTGCTTTTTTTACATAGCATCGGGTGTGCTGGCTAGTTTACTGCTAGCTGTCCTAGCTGTACTAGCTGTACGACCTTCTGGCTAATAAGACTCTATGGGATTCTTCGTTTTTTGGTTGTTTTTTCCACCGGTGACAGCATCCAAAGAGGGAGGAGGAGTGGGGGGTAGGAGGGGGGGCTGGAGTGGCGTGTGAGTGAGTGATCTTCGGTGGAGAGATCTGTGTTTGCAGTTTAAACACGTTTACGTTTCAACTGTTAGCGGTTAGCAGCTGTGAGCGCTATGCTAATGGTGGCAGTGGACCTTTTCACTGCCGTTTTTCTCTCCGAAGGACGCATTCAGCCCCTCGTTATCGTTATCATCTCTGGGACTTCAATCATGTATACTGTCTTTGTCTTCGTTGTTCATGTTGTGCAAGATTTCAGTTTGTTGTGTATCTGTTCTGCTCTGTTCTTTTTTTCTACCCTTTGTATTAAGCTGCTGTTTGTGAAATTTCCCCTCTGGGGACTAATAAAGGCATATTCAATTCAATTCAATTATTATTAAGAGTATCGCTAAGAAATGTATCGCTGGTAAATGGAAATTTGACCCCCGCCACATTCAAGGTACCCGAGACGTTTTACTAAACCTCACATTCCTCAGGGGGCATCCACTGGGAGCAATTTAGGGTTCAGTGTCTTGTTCAAGGACACTTCAACATGTGGACAATCGGAGACTCTTCAGTCAATGGACAACCCGCTACAGCCCCCCATCCAACAAAGGGTAACTACACTCCAACTGTCAAACTCTGTGAAGAAACTGACAGAAGTTCAGTCACTAAGAAATGTATTGATAGAAAAGGGAAATTAGACCACACCCACTTCATTCCAGATGTGGTTGAACAGGCAACAGTTGAAATTAGACCACGCCCCCTTCCAATTACGATGTGGCTGAAGAAGTCCACAGTTTAAATTAGACCACGCCCCCTTCCAATGAAGATGTGATTGAACAAGTCAACAGTTGAAATTAGACCACGCCCCCTTCCAATCAAGATGTGGTTGAACAAGTCAACAGTTGAAATTAGACCGCGCCCTCTTCAATCCAGATGTGGTTGAACAAGTCAACAGTTAAAATTAGACCACGCCCCCCTTTCAATGAAGAAGTGGCTGAAGAAGTCAACAGTTGAAATAAGACCACTCCCCCTTCCAATCAAAAATGTGGTTGTCTAATGAAAAGTCTGAATAAAATAATAAAAACAAAGACTATTTGTCAAATCGGTGTGTTATGAAACCTTTGTTTGCTCACATTGACAGTTTTCTGGATTGGTTGTCCTTCCCTCCGCTGCTCCGCTGGTCTATTGTCTTACTACGATGATCCAACGTACTGGTCCTGTGGTCCAACGTACTGGTTCTGTGGTCCAATGTACTGGTCCTGTGGTCCAATTTACTGGTTCTGTGGTCCAATGTACTGGTTCTGTGGTCCAACGTACTGGTTCTGTGGTCCAACGTACTGGTCCTGTGGTCCAACATGCTGGTCCTATGGTCCAATGAACTGGTCCTGTGGTCCAAGGTACTGGTTCTGTGGTCCAAGGTACTGGTCCTGTGGTCCACCATGCTGGTCCTGTGGTCCAGTGTACTGGTCCTGTGGTCCAACGTACTGCTTCTGTGGTCCATCGTACTGGTCCTGTGGTCCAGCGTACTGCTTCTGTGGTCCAACGTACTGGTCCTGTGGTCCACTGTACTGGTCCTGTGGTCCAACGTACTGGTCCTGTGGTCCGACGTACTAGTGCGTTCCAGGAGGCTTGTGGTGTTGCTGCGGATCAGGACTGGCATGGCCGAGGTGGACGGAGTCTGGGACAGCGTTGCCATGGTGAAGTGGGCGGTCCTTAGGGAGTCGTCTAAATGGGACAGACAGTGAGAATGGGCGTCATGTGGAGCTTTGCTGTCATCCCTGATGGGTTCGATGGATGCATGCGAGCAGTAGTGTGTTTGTTTGTTTATTTCAAACAATAGAAAAACAACCAAAAACAAACAGAATTACACACAAACAATGAAACAATAGCAGAACACAAGCTCGACCGGAGAAAGGTTGCTTGCCCTCTCAGAGTCAGTTGGGAGTCCTTGACCCAAGTGGAGCAGTTCAAGTATCTCAGGGTCTTGTTCATGAGTGGGGGGAGGACGGAACGCGAGATCGACAGGCAGATCGGTGCAGCGTCGGCAGTGATGTGGTCGCTGTATCGGTCCGTCGTGGTGAAGAGGGAGCTAAGCCGAAAGGCGAGGCTCTCGATTTACCAGTCGATCTACGTTCCTACTCTCACCTATGGTCATGAGCTTTGGGTCATGACCGAAAGGACAAGATCCCGGATAAAAAAACAGCTGAAATGAGTTTCCTCCGTTGGGTGGCTGGGCGCACTCTTAAAGATAGGGTGAGTAGCTCAGTCACACGGGAGGAGCTCAGAGTAGAGTCGCTACTCCTTCACACCCAGAGGAGTCAGCTGAGGTTGCTTGGGCATCTTCCCCGGACGCCCCTGTGAGGAGGCACCGGGGAAGACCAAGGACTCGCTGAAGGGACTATGTCTCTTGGCTGGCCTGAGAACACCTCGGGTTCTCTGCGGAAGAACTGGAGGAAGTGTCTGGGGAGAGGGAAGTCTGGGCATCGCTATCTTAGACTGTTACCTCTGCGATGTGGCCCCAGATAAGCGGTGGAAGACAGATGGATGGATGGAAGCTAATAAGTCTTCAAGACGATCAATACGATACAATGGTTTGCATGTACTTAATGCTTTAAGTAATAACAAATACATCATTTATGTCACTGGATAAGGAGTGGGAGAGTAGTACCTTTGCTCAGTACAATGGAGGACTTTCCAGATCCAGAAGAACTACTGAGGTCTTTCACTTTTCTGAAACACAGAAACACAGCTTCCTCAACACACATTGAAACTGTTTTGTATCAAAAAGAACCCAAACTGCACTGATACACCTATTGGTGTTGGGTTTTATTTTTCTGTCACGGCAAAACCCTGGAGTTTGTCGAGACTTCAAACCCAGTAGAGTCTGGTCTTACAGAGGTCGGTCCAAGTTGCTGGACTTGGACGTGGTTGGTTGGCTGCTGAGAGACCGACTCCGAGACAGTTTAGCCTTCCTCATCTCCTTCCCTGCACACACAACAAACACCATCATCAAACGATGCTTTCCCACCGTTTGTAATTCTTAGAACCATTTTAGTTCCTGCAACCTTTTTTTGCACATTCTCACAGCATAGGAACTATGAATATACAACCATAGTTCTTGGAACCTTTTGTAGTTCCTAGAACCTTTTTAGTTTCTAGAACTTTTTAGATCCTAGAACCTTTTTGGTTCTTACAACTTTTGTTCTTTAAATCTCAATGGAATATCCATGGGGTCACATTTCCACTGGACCCTAAAGACAGTGTACTAGTACATAAGTCTGTGTACTAGTACACGGACTCATGTACTAGTACATGGAACTAAACTCAAACTGTCAAAGTATGTGAAGAAACTGACAGTAATTCAATCACTAAGAAATGTATTGATAGAAAATGGAAATTAGACCACGCCCCCTTCAATCCAGATGTGGTTGAAGAAGTCAATAGTTGAAATTAGACCACGCCCCCTTCAATCAAGATGTGGTTGAAGAAGTCAACAACCCTTTATAAAGTACATGGAAAATGTACCAGTACACCATATTGGTTCAGCTCTATATACCTCAGCAGGGCTTGTCAGAGGTCAACATATGCCTCTATGGGACTCATGCACTGCACTGATTTATGTTTTTCTCTGTCTATTGTCTTGATAAATCAAACATAGAGTCATAAATTTTGAAACAGTTCTTCCCACAGAACAGTTTGGTAAATGGGAACCTGGGTGTTGTAGTTCCTCAAGATGGCCGCCAGATGGAACCAGATGGAACCCGTTAGAGACGCTGGCCAACAAATGACTGGAGTATCCAGAGTTCTTTCATGAACTCTTGAGGAAAATCCAGTCATTTGTCGGATGTTTTGAAGAGAAACAACAAAAGTGTTGTTCTCGTCATGGTGGTATTTATGGGATAAATACTCACCGAGGTCAGAGTCACCTGAGGAGGTCAGAGTCACTTATCTGAGGAGGTCAGAGTCACTTATCTGAGGAGGTCAGAGTCACACACCTGAGGAGGTCAGAGTCACTTATCTGAGGAGGTCAGAGTCACGTACAGTACCTGAGGAGGTCAGAGTCACACACCT
>JAPTHA010000017.1:293960-316216 GCA_029814585.1 Gymnapogon annona | reverse complement strand
AGAGAGAATGAGCTAAATTTGAACATTGAGCAAAAATGTATATATATATATATATATATGTCAATATCTGTAGATATGATACTATATCTCTACTATGTGTCATCTTTTCACAGCCATGACCCATTTGGATGTGTGTGTGTGTGTGTGTGTGTGTGTTTGGACATATATTTAAATGGGTCATAACGGTGAAAAGACGAATAACTGTATTTAATTATTGACATGTATTATTAGTGGATCACCGGGGATTAACCGGTTGGTTACACGAGGTGCTGGTTTAGTTTCTTAATGGTTCAATGCACTGGTTTTGAGCACGATTATGCGTTTTATTCCGTGTGTGTGAGTGTGTGTGTGTGGTGTTGTCCACATTGTTGATGCGTTGGATCTGCTCACCGTGTGACAGATCAACCCACGGTTTAATCATTAATTGGCTCCTTAATTAATGACCCTCCTCCGGGAGTCAGAGGCCAGCTGCACCGGACCATGGCCGCCCTGGACGCACCCTCCCCGGTGTCCGGGGGTGAGAGGAGCCGGTGTCACCTGGTCCAGACGAACGTCCTGGAGGAGATCCAGGAGGTTCGGTTCCACAAAGGGAGAGGTGGATGTGCTGCTCCCGGTGCAGTCGGACCTCCTCTTCCTCCTCCTCCTCATCCTCACCATCATCCCAACACACATCTCCGTTCATCCGGCGGTGTACACGCAACAACACAAGCAGCAGCAGCGGTACCGGTATCAGCACCGGACCGGGACCAACGGGATCCGAACCCAGCATGGAGGAGGACAACGCCTCCTCCTGGAGGGGAGCAACCGAGCGGAGGAGCAACAGCAGCAGCTGAATAAAGGAGCGGAGGAGGAGGAGGAGGAGGAGGAGCGGATGGACGCCAGCCTGGAATCAAACACCAACAGCACCAACAACAACAACCACCACCCTCCTCCGAGCGGAACCGGCTCCGGTTTGAATCATTATTACGGGAATGGAAGAGGAGGGCTCAGCTTCCATCAACATGGCGGACAACAAAGCCCAGGGACGGGGTTAACGGCGGCGGCCGCGCAGCACTCGGTACACGGCACTATGGACCAGGTTCAGAACTCCCACGAAGGCTACAACAACAACAACAGCAGCCCGTACAACCACTACCCGAACTACCGGCCCGGGTACGGGAACAGCGGCTATGGGGGGGGCATGATGAGCCCCTCGCGCCCGGGCAACAATACCATGATGGGCCCGGGCGGCGGCGGAGGCTCGGCCGCGGCTAATCACAGTAAGGCGGCTATGGCGGCTACCAGCGCCCCGGCGGCTGGCGGAGCTGGCGGCGGCCCTCAGCGGCCCCCTGGGCAGGGCCAGCAGCAGCAGCACCCGTCAGGAGCGACCCCGACCCTGAATCAGCTCCTGACCTCCCCCAGCCCGATGATGCGGGGATATGGAAGCGGATATCCCGATTATAATAATCCGACCGCGCAGCACCCGCCGAGCGTCGGTCTGGCCAAAGACATGGGCTCACAGTACGGTTCGGCTGCTCACGGTTGGGGACAACAAAGAAATCACCCAAGCATGAGTCCCGGGAACAACGGGCAAGGCGGCGGCAGATCTCAGGTGAAGTGTCCGTTCTTTCGGCAACCCGTTGCCCCACCGGGGGGGAGTCGGTGGGTGCAAAAACCCACCTGAGTAATCATGACACAAACAAGCGTTAGCCGCTAGGCTAACACACAGAGCTAACGTTAGCTGTGTGTTTTTTTTTTTATTTCCACTGCAGACAGGTGTTATTTTACACAACCGAACGCGCAAACGTGGACAGTTTTTCACCCACAGACAAACGACGGTCGATTTTTAACGCACTAATCGCACGACGGATCGCAAATAACGTGTAGACGAGTTAAAAACAGACGTGTACATTCAGTGTTTCGATTCCGTGTCCAAGGTGACTCTGTGTTAGCATGCTAGGCTAACGTTAGCCGTGTTCGTCGGCGCACGGGCCTACCGGAGGCTCGTGTTTTCTGCGTTTGGATGAAGAATCTCGACCCTGATTTAAACCTCTAAACTGAGGCCATTGCCCCAAAGGTGACAGTGCCGGGAGGGGAGGAGTGGGTGGGGGAGGTGGGCAATGACAGGTCCGCGTCAGCTCAAGCTAATTAGTTCCAATGCTAATGGTGCGTTTGAGGTGTTTACTGCCGGAGCCTTTTGTTTCCGTGCCGTCAGATCGCGGCTGGTATCGGTAAACGGTGGTGGTTTTTCCGCCTCCTCTCCCTCCGTGTGCACCGGCTCGCTTGGCAGGGAGCCCGTTGTGGGCCCGTCTCCTCACGGAGCCCTGACCTTCACACATGCAGATTAGCCATGTGGCCGTTACCGGCGGCACAACACGGAGCCGTGGACAGGGGGCCCCCGGGCTGCAGAGCCCTCGTGCGCTCTCATTAAAGCTCATGTTATTTCCCCCCTTTTTTTAGGTTATGAATTCAACAGTTGTTAGTTTTGTGTCTTAATTGTCTAAAATTCTCACCCTAACCACTGAAAACCATCCCGTAGTAAACAGTCTTCAAAACCCCACGAGGACCAATGCACACTTGACCTTTGACCTGCCACCAAAAATAATGATGTATATCAGGAGTGTCAAACATCCACTCTGACAATCCCAAAGTTTCCTATTTGATTTGGTATGTAAAAAGTAGAATTTCATGAAAACATGCATAATTTCTCCAGGGCAGGATAGAGTTCATTCATTCATTCATCTTCCAAACCCGCTGCATCCTTTGCAGGATCGCGGGGGTCAGTGGAGCCTAAGTTATATATATATCTATAAGTGTAATTTAATCAATATTCTGCCCGTTACTATGTTTTGTGTCATTGTGACTCCCCGATGCACATGAACCGATGTTGGTGTCAATTATGTCCAAATGACATACATGAACAAATATCAGGACGTGTCCTCCACCAAACAATAAGACGTTATTTTCTAAATATTTGATTCAGATATTTTTTGTTAGATACTCATAAGACGTCTTTGGCATCATTTCCATTTTGTCGTCTTGAAGATATATGCTGATAATATCGATAATGACTGATATGAATGTGTAACCATGAGACCATTTCCACTTTAACTCCGTTTCTTCATCCTGTCTTTAAACTCTGTGTTTGGTTCCAACTCTGAACACTGTTCTACAGTGTTATTTTTTTTTTATAAAGTATCTTTTCACAGATTCAATGTGTTAGATGTTCTGTATTTTAACCATTGAATTGTAAACCAAACGACCAAAATGCTGGTTCTTTTCTGGGTCCGTTGTGGTGTGTTCTTCCACATATATATATTGTTTTTTGTCCATTTAGTCATCAGATGTATAAATGTTAGTTCTGAGGCTAATATCCCTTTGAATTTAAAACCATTTTTCCCTGAATCCACACATTTGGATCATAAACTGTATCTGTGAAACTACAATCAACCAGTATTTTGAAATCTTCATCGGGGATTCACAGCTGGTCAAATGGACCCACTTTGATTCTGGAGCTATTTGACTTGTAGAACAGTGTCATTGATCACATGGTCATGTGCTGTTTGTTGTTGTTTACTGTGGTCAGCTGATGCTGATGGAAACCCGGCACCCAGACTCAGCTGATTAAAACGGTGGCTCAGCGTCTGCATCTGTAAAATCCATAAAAGCTTCTATTTTTAGCCTCCACTGTGGCGGTGAAACATCTGTGCAGCTGAGTCACTGGTCTCACCTGCTGTTGTGTCAGTGTGTCAACACAGTACTACACAAGAGAATGAATGAAGACATGTCACATGACTGGAGAAGGAAGAACAGACGGGTTTAATCGGTAGACATGAAACAGAGACACATCTGACTTATTTATTGAGTGCTATTATTTAACCAAGAAAAAAGCTAAATGAAAAGAAGAAAAACTGACAAGGATCAGTGACAAAATATACATAAAATGTACATTACTATAATTACTATTAGTGTTATCCTTATTATAATGATTAATATTATGATTAGTATGATGATTATTATCAGGCTCATCATCCTTATTGTTTTTTTTTTGTTTTTACGATTGTAACCTAAATTAAAGCTTAAAATACATCAAATGTCATATTAGTGCCCTACAGAACAAGTGACTTGACTGAATCCACATTAATTTAGTCCATAGAGACCCAAACATCCACCCATGACCCACAAAGACCCAAACGTTCACCTATGACCCACAAAGACCCAAACGTCCACCCATGACCCTTAAAGACCCAAATGTCCACCCATGACCCTTAAAGACCCAAATGTCCACCCATGACCCTTAAAGACCCAAACGTCCACCTATGACCCACAAAGACCCAAACGTCCATCCACGAACCATAAAGACCCAAACGTCCACCCATGACCCACAAACACCCAAACGTCCACCCATGACTCATGAACATCCCCCCCATGACCCATAATGACCCAAACATCCACCCATGACCCATAAACATCCACCCATGACCCACAAAGACCGAAACGTCCACCCATGACCCACAAAGACCTAAACGTCCACCCACGACCCACAAAGACCCAAACGTCCACCTATAACCCATAAAGACCCAAACGTCCACCTAAAACCCATAAGATAAAGATGTATGTTCCTGGTCCACAGTCTGACATCATGTTGACGCGTGTCTTCCAGGTGGCGTCCATCGACCCGATGGCAATGAAGCGTTCTCAGCTGTACGGGATGAGCGCGAACCCGTACTCGCAGCAGCAGGCGGCGCCATATCCGGGGCAGTCCTACGGAGGGCCCTCCCCCCACAGATACCCAATGGGGATGGGGGCCAGAGGGCAGATGGGGATGGGAGGGATGCAGTACCCTCAGCAGCAGGTAGGACGGACACGCCACCACCCGTGCCATGAACGCGCAGTGTTTGTTACGGCGCTGGTGTGCATCAGAAATGAAACGGACTGTTCCCGTTGATCAGATGTTCAGCTTCGTGTGGGACACTCTCCTATTTTTATTATTTTTCACACATCGTAACGGTCAAAGGCCATGGTTTTGAAAGGTTTTCTGATCTCGCAGTCATCCGTTTCCTGATTGGTTGAATGGAACTATGACGGGGGGAATTCTGCAAGTTAAGGGTGCGATGGTCAATAACTAGTGATGCAACAGTACAGATTATTATTAGGTTCGGTACGTATTACGGCACTTGAGTCACGGTTCATGGTACGGTAATTAAATGACACAAATACTAGTCTCTAAACAATGAGTCCTGTACTTTCAGAACGTAGTCGTAAACAAAATAACACACATGGTACCATATAATTCTAGACAAGTCCATCTGTATACATCCAACTGACACACACACACACACACACATATAGGACAAGTCCATCTGTATACATCCAACTGACACACACACACACACACATATAGGACAAGTCCATCTGTATACATCCAACTAACACACACATATATAAGACTGTCTGTATTTGTGTTTCTGCACTATGTACACTGTACATATTGGGAATTGCTATAGTGATTGTGGGACGGGACACAGTCACCTGACTCAATGGTCTTCATCAAATGAGGAAATCCAAAGTCAGCGGACAATGGCTACACACAGAATTTTTGTTGACGAAGACACCCACTGCTTTTATATTTGATTTATATTTGTCAGAGTTGTTGATAGTTGTAGTTCCCTGTGGACTGGAAACTGTCCATCAGTCAGTGTTGTAGGATCACGATGACGTAAGTGTGTCATCGTGTCACTGAGGGTGGTCCCACAATTCTCATACAGTGTGGTATGTTTGTCTGCGTCCAGCACTAACCAATGACAGCAGAATTGACCCTTTGCTAAGCCCCGCCCTACTACGACCGTTGACCAATCATATGTTAGCAACAGAGAGAAGTGTTTGGAAAATAATCCCTTCTGCAACAAAATGCATTAGCGCAGCATTTATAAATATGCAGTAAACACAAACGGAAAAATTACCTGCAAACATGAAGTGACAAATGTGCTGTACCGTGGCACGTGCTCATACCGAACCGTGATGGGTGTACCAAATGGTACGACATGTACCGTTGCACCCCTACCAATAACAAACTACTGGCATACAACACGGGAAACAAGGAGAAAAGAGGGAGGCGCATTTCAGCCAAGAAAAGGAAATGCAGCTCTAATGCAGACTAGAGGCAATCTATCGGCGGATGAAACCCATGGCTTTGTTGTTACCATAGTAACACAGTGCACCATTAACCAAAGCTGTTAGCCTTATTCTTGTGTTTGTTCAATGTGTGTGTTCCCCCAGAACAGTTCGTATGTGTATTGGTCATTGAACTGGTTCCATTGTTTGAGGTAGTTCCTACTTTGATACCCAGTGGTGCTTTCACTCCCTCACCGTGACATTGTCATTACACACAGATGTATTTCACATGTAGTTGATCTGATTGTGAGCTGGGTCCGATGGATTTATATTCCATTCAGAGTTCAGTTCAGATAATAGTACCTGCCTCCGCGTGCTCTACTTCAGTTCTACTCGAATATGTGATGACTTCTACAAGAACAAACACTCGTGTTGTGGTGTTTGGACAGGGGCTGTGTGGGTTCTATCTGTTGGAGAGAATGGAGACAAACACTTTAAAGTACTGAGGTTCAAATCAAATCAAAGTTCATTTATATAGCGGCGAGTCACAACAACAGTTATCTCGTAGCGCTTCACATGCAGAGTTTGTCCAATCAAACTCCTGGAGCATTCGCAACAGAAACCCAACAGAATCCTCCAGGAGCAAACTCCCTTTTCACAGGCCCAGACCCCAAATATGATGGTCTTTGACGGGTTCTCAGTTTGACGAAACTGAGAACCCGTTTGATGTTCTTGATGATGTTCCTCTGGTCTCTGTCCTCAGATGGGTTCTCAGTTCTCTCAGCAGCAGCAGCAGAACGTGGGCGGGTACTGTCAGCCGGGTCAGCCTCCATACTTCAGTCCCCCCCAGCAGCAGCCCGCCGCCCCCAGCCAACCCCCTTACATGCAGCCCCGCCCACTGCCACAGCAGGTAGGTCCATGCCCCGCCCACCGAGACACTGAGAAATCAATGCTAATCACTCATCAACAGCTTTAAGACGAAATACCAGTTCAGCAGATAAAATATGGCAGCTTTAAAGATAAAGTCCTTCATTTCAGATTCTTTGGTTAATTATTAACCCTCCGGTATCCAACCCCAGAGGTCCTTCATAACCACTTAAAGCACATCATCTGCAAAGTGTCGCACTAATGCTACAGTGTTTTTTTGCTTTTTCTTTCTTTACAATTTTTTGGTATTTCATCAACTTGATCCACAAACAAAAACACCAAATTCTCATTTACAAGCCATGGCAGCCATTTCAACTAATGGAACGACATGGAATGCAAGCGCAATTTTCCACTACATGGAAAATGTACCAGTACACCACATTGGTTCAGCTCTATATACCCGAGCAGGGCTTGTATGACTTAGGAGGTCAGAGGTTAACATATGTCTCTATGGGACTCATGTCGTTCACTTTTTGTGTGTGTGTGGGATTTTTTTTTTGTCATTTTACTTGTTTTTTATTTAATATTTTTTTGTCTGTTGTCTCTGATCCTGTCAATGTGTGTTGTGAATGCCGTCTTGTAGTGTATGAATGGAACTGTAATATTGTTTAATGAAAAATCTAAATAAAATAATATAAAAAGCTATAAAAATTTAATCTACTATTTTTACTATTATTAAAGCAGTAAGACACAAGAGGCTGTGATTTATAAAACTGCGCCTTTTTTGTTTTTTTTGGTCTGTTCTTTTAATAATGAAAATAAATCAAATGTTAGTTGTTATTGAACAGGATGAAGAGCCCAGACTGATGTTCATCTGCGTGCGGTTTGTGTCTTAGGTTTTGCATTTTTCAACGATACGTTTCTTTGGTCTCCTCTAGGACGTCCCACAGGAGGCGTACGGGGGGCGGGGCCAGCCTGCTGCTATGACGCCTGGGAAACCGAACCACGAAGACCTGAGCCTGAGCCAACAGGAGAGACCGTCCAGTCTGCCGGTGAGTTTGAGCACACACCCCAGCTGCATCATGGGAACGGCTCCATTGACAATAAGTGTTTGAGACACATCACCTTTCATTTGGAAACACTGCAGCGCGATATGAAGAACACACACACCAGAGTACACACACGAAGAAAACAAAACCAGATCTGTGTTATTAATTATGGATGTCTGAAATAATTTGGTAACAAAGTAACAAGCATAGTCATTAAGATGTAATAAGTCTATAAAGCCACATCAAAATAGATAAATTATGTTAACGAATTAATATTTGACATCAGTTTTGTTGATTTAAAGATCATTACAGTTATACAGTATATGAAATTAGGAAATGATAACATAAAAAATTGTGGATATTTGACATTTATACTTTGCTAATTAGGTGTAATAAACTTTTAAGATGGAATTTGGAAATGTGGTTAATTCTAAGACGTAAATGGAATAAAAACAGAAATCAACTAACTGCAGTAAAACATCTAATAAATGCATAAACTCAATTAAAACTAATATCTATTATCAAGTACTACATATTTCAAATGTTTTTGTGGACTTAAATGTCATTAAAATCCGGTATATTTAAATTTAGTAAATAAAATGAATTGAAAATAGATCAAAATCATAGAACCCCTGGAATATTCCTCCTCCTCTTCCTCATCTTCCTCTTTCCCTGCCTCCCAGTCTTCCTCTTCCTTCTCTTTCCTCTCCTCCTCCAAGTCTTCCTCCTCGGCTACTTCTTCCTCTGCTTTTTCCTCTTCTTCCTTTTTCTCTTCCCCTTCTTTCTCCTCATCCTCCTCCTCTTTTCCTCCTCATCACCCTAATTTTCCTTTTCCTCTGCCTCCCTCTCCTCCTCTTCCCCTTCTTTGTCCTAATCCTCATCTTCCTTTTCCTCTTTTTCCTCCTCTTTTTTTCTCCTCCTCTTCCCCTTCCTTGTCCTCCTCTGCCTCCCCCTCCTCTTCCTCCTCTGCTTCTCTTCGGAGGCTCCTTTTTTTTTTGCTTTTATTTATTTATTTAGTTTTCTCCCTGTTTCTGTTTTTTTTTTTTTTAAGTCGGTGCCAATGCAGTTGCCATGGCGACAGGCAGAGGAGGAGACTGCTCCTCCGTTGTAGGAAGCGGAAAGAAAATAATGCGTGTGAGATGAGTAGAACTCGCGAGTAGACGATGAATCGATTGCACGTCCATCTGAAACGTGACTCTTTTCACTTTCCTCTGTGTTGGTCGCACATTGATTATCTTTCAGTCGAGACGTTGGGTCTGTCTGCTAGTGGGGTTCAGATGAAGCTGTAGTGTCTTAAAAGGTGCAATTATGTCGGCTTCTGGCTGGAAATGTCCTTAACGTGGGTCAGAGGCAAGCGTTGCTGCAGTTTTCTCCCATGATGTCATCTTTTTTTTTGTTTGTTTGTTTTTTGCATCAACAGCTGCATGTGTACAGCAAAATTCCTGTTCATCAGACATAGAATTAAATTGTTAAGAGCGTCACGTCTGGAGCAGTATCACAATATTTGACAGATATAGACAGCGGCCCAGTGGAAACAGTGACGAAATAGGACTCTGTGACTTTGATCCACTGCAGTGAATTCCACTAAGGAGATGATTTAGTTGCGGTTTATACAGGAACGAAACTAAAGGAGGTGAAGGATGGGTTGAAAAGGGGGAGAAGTCAAAGAGCTGCTCAGTCTTTATAATTAGAACATCTAGGTCTGTGTGTGTGATGCAGAGCAGCGGCAGATTGGCCGAGCTGTTGGCAGGGGGCGGAGGGAGGATGAGATGCTGTGCTGTGATTGGCTGGCTGGCTGGCTTTCCTCCTTCCCTTCACTCTTTCTCTTTCTCCTCCTCAGAGATACAAGCCATCTGATTTAATATTGTTCTTTTACATCTGTACATGTTTATAAAAAGAAAAGTTCCAAGGAACTGAAGGGGGACAATAATAGGAAATTTGATTGAACTGTTATGAGACTCAAAAAGAAAAAGAAAACCAAAAATGTACCTAAAATTATTCAAAATGAACAAAGCTGAATGGAAATGGACTGAAATAATAATAATTTTAAAAAACCAGAATAAAAAAATGACAAAAATATCATACAATAATTTAAAAAATGAATAGAACCAAACAAGCAAATGTATGAAAACAATGATCAAAGACATGTTAGTATTGGGGATAAATCCAGATGTGTTCATTTGATTTATCATAATCGGATCACTGTTGTCATCTGATTAAACAGATCACATTTGAACTGTTTACATCATCAATAATAATTGTGATACTGATCAGCGTATTGGTGCGGATGTCAGCGGGTCAATATTATCAGCGTGCATCTTTACACCTACGTCTGAAAAGCACAGCGGAAATGCTTTCCACCAGACCATCGATTCAATACAAGGAGTCTGTAACAGGCCTTCACATTAGGTTACACATATTAAAGTCTTGAATTTCAAATGTTAAGGTTGTTGCAACATAGGACAGTGGTTGCAGTGGTAGTGTCTTCCATCTTCATGGGTCGGTTCTGCTGTTGGTTCACTGTCGGATCAACTGCCCACATGCACAAAACGTTCAGAATCATTGAGTGAATCGTGACTCAATAGTTACTAGATTAGATTACAGTAGAGTAGATTCCCGCTCTCTCCTGATCATGTGCCGTTGTGTCCTTGGACAAGACACTTCACCCACCATGCCCATCCCTGTATGAGTGTGTGTGAATGATGACCCTTCGATGAACTGGCGACTTGTCCAGGGTTTGGAAGATGAATGAATGAATAGATTAGATACCTTTTATTTGTCCCACTCGGGGAAATTTCAACTTACTACTGTTTACTTATTTGTTTATTACTAGTTACTCCTATTTTTGTTATTATATTGTCGTTATTGAATTATCACTTGCTGCACATGTTGCAAAGTATTTTTTCTTTCCTTAAAAAATGCAGAACACACACTGACCCGCCCACGGCCCCCAGTATTCCGTCTTTCCTCCTTCCTTCTACTCTGCAGCAAAACTCTGAGTGAATGATGTCGCCAGAAAATCAAGATTCATCTGCAAAGCATTTGCAAGACTTTAATGAAACCCTGATTATGACCATAAATCAAACTGTCGGTTGAACGTGAACACAGCTGACGGTTCGTCCAATCGGACGCAGTGGTTTCTGCTTGGACGGTGTTAGTTTTGGTCCCGGCCGTCGGGTCTCCACCTCCTCGGGTCATTTGGAAGGTGCTAAACGAGGCGTTATGTGCTGTTGCAGAGAACGGCCAATGACGCTCCTGTAAATGATATCACGGCTCTGGGACGCAGCTGTGGAAATAAAAACACTACTGACGCAATCGGATCCATTCTCCAGACAAGAACCACCACCAACCGGTTCAGACAAGGCCCACCTCGACGTGCAAATAAAACTAAGGCTCCAACAGACGATCAGAGACACTCGACATCAGCTGGAGCAGCGTTCAAATATCTGAGCCTCTTTACATGACCCTGAAAATCTGACCATCACATCATTGTAATAATCTAATATGATGCGTTTACAGTCACTTTAGAAATGGGATAATCCATAAACCCCGCTGTAGTCATGTCAGCCCATCATTGGATTCATTTCAGAGTCGGTGCACATGTAGTGACGTAGCATCCCACTTCCTGTTATTGTCTTCTTTGTCACTTGTATTTTATGTGATTTTGCAGTTTCGCCACATGAACAGATGTAACAGTACTAACCAATAACATTACACCCACACTGATCCTCTGATCAGTATCACATTATTATTGATCATGTAAAGTGTAATCTGATCTGTTTGATCAGATAACAGAAGTAATCTGATTACAGTCAATCGGATTAACTCAGCTGCGTGTGTCCAATACTCCCACGCCTTCGTGTATTCAGATTGGTTTAGTTCTGTTGCACCACGTGGAAATACTGTTAAATCACAGAAAACTGACCAAGTGACTAAGAAGACAATAACAGGAAGTAGGATTCTATGTCACAATGTACGAATAGAATGCAACAGGGGACTGAAACGAATAAATCCTAGTTTTTGGATGATCATATTTCTGAAGGCACTGTAAAGACATCGTCAACGCATTTGTTTATTTCACTGATCAAATTAATAACAGATATTAGATTCATCTGGTCATGTAAATGTTTTCACTATCTCCACTACTGAAAGTGTGACTCAACCAGAGACTGACCTGTCAATCACATCTGTCAGTCTAAGCTTGATATGGTGGAACTTTTGTTGGATCTGCGATCTGATTGGATGAGACCAGAGTGACTCCCCAGACTGTTTACAGCTGCCTCTATTGGCCCTTGGTGGTATTACACTGAGCGTTGCCCTTTGACCCCTCCCTCTCTTCAGGATCTCTCCGGCTCCATTGATGACCTCCCGACCGGCACAGAGGCGGCGGTGAGTTCAGGGACGTCGGGCTCCAGCGGCGCTCACACAGATCAGGGGACCCCAGCCCGCTCGCCTTTCTCCCCGCACGTCTCCCCTCGCCTGCCCCCACCCACCCGCACTGGTCCCTCCCCCTCTCCATCCCCATCCCCTGCAGGGTCCAGCAGCCAGTCCCGGTCTGGTCCAATGTCCCCGGCCGGCACCGGACCAGGTGAGACAGACGGTTTATGACGGATACAAACCTTTTGTCATGAGTTTAAAATTGGGGGGGGGGCAATCCATTCAAGATCTGGTCCCATAGAGACCACACCACTCTAATAATTGTGACAAAAGCAAAATGACACCATCAGATTCAGAATGCCCTTTACAGTCATTGTACATGTGTAATAGAACATAGAATAGAATAGAAATACAATGCAAAACACAACATACAGTGTAAATACAAATTCAGTTCAGTCTCATTCTGTGCAAAGGCATAGACATGTATGTATGTATGTGTGTGTGTGTGTGTGTGTGTATATATATATATACACACACACGATGTGTACTTATCTAAAAGCCTGAATTGCTATTGCACAGATGGTTGAGGGATGTTCAGTCACCAACACATACACTATATCAAAGACATACATTATTATGATTAGATCCCTTTATTAGTCCCCTACGGGGAAATTTCAGGTTTAGCAGCACATATAAGACAGACACACACAGAGAGATACCGCACATATGATGACAAATAAGAGCGATTCCTAATAGTATAGATATGTAAATACAAATAAAGTAAAGAACAGACTGAGTGCAACAGTAAAGATCAATAAAGAGACGTCATATATAGCAATATACAGTTCTATAGTTATACCTTTATTCTTATATAATAATATACAGTTCTATAGTTTACCATTTGGCAGTTGTCATTATTTCTGGGTTCTTCTGTTCTTATCTTCCTGGTTTTGGTCCACTTTAAATCCCACTGGTCTGAATGTAGAACCTGTACATGATTTCATCAATTGCTCATATTCTCAGTGTAGTGTTTGCATTTCCTGGGCCATGTTGATCCCTTTGGTGGCCGGCTTTGGCTCTGGATCCATATGTTTGACATGCTGGTTGATTCACAGGCATGAAAGGGTTACATCAGTGGATGTTTGGGCGGAACTCACCACATTGCCACCACTGTGTTTGTGTGTGTGTTTTTCAGGGTCTCAGCTAAACCCTCAGGTCTCTGGTTCTGGATCAGATGTGGGTCCCCATCCCTCCCAGGCGGCCATGACTCAGGACCGAGGTAACACTGCCCTTTATTTCACCAAATAAATGTAAAAGTGGAGTCCCGTCTCAATGACAAACACCAACATCAGATCACAGTGGATCCAACACACACACGGATTATTGGTCCAGTTACACTTATTTATGTCAGCTTGGTCAGATTTGTTCAGGATGGTCACATTTTTTTTAAAGGACAGTTTGAACATGTAAATATTATTTTTCCAGTTTTTAATATTTTTTAAATGTTATTCCAGCAATTTCCCTACCGGGATAAAGTATTTATCATGTTGTATTGTTGTACTGTATTTTCAATTTAAACTAAAAAAAAAAGACAATTTGATGTATTTGATGCAGCCATTTTTTTCAGATACCGTATTCGTATACGTCGCACTTTTCTTCATAGTTTAATGAAGAAAACTATGAATGATAATATATCATTTCAGATATTGCTTATTTTCACACTGACAACTACTCCAGGTCACTCTAGGCTTATGTACCAGTATCTGCTCCTCCTGTACCACTGAACATTTAAAATGTCAGCATTAGTGGTGACTTCTAAAGACATCTGAGAAAGACTGAACAAGAAGGCAATCATATTCTGCATACAAGTTGCACCATTGTGTGTTACTACCGAGTGTCGTGTTTGCATTTCCTGGTAGGGATTACACTCTTCAAACATGACTGAGCTCATCTTCAGGTGCATCAGACTTCTTGATGGACGTAATGATGTTGTACTAGTGCAGATCTGTCTTTCTGATGGAACTACATGTGGATGTTGGACGTCCTCCGTCTCATCGTCCTCATGTCCTTGTGTCTTGGTGTGTTTTGTTTCCCAGGGTTCCCTGCTTCCATGCAGCGTAGTGCTGCAGGGCCTCAGTTTGGCTCCCAGCAGTCTGCCCCTCCCATGTCCCCTCACCAGGCTCCCACTGGACCCACAATGCACCACGGCCCTTACCAGCAGGGCGGCCCCTCCTATGGCCAGTATGGACCCCCAGGTACAAACAAAGAACAAAATAGTTTTATTGCATTGTGTATTGTGTCATTCAAATGATGGGCTAAATCTAACTCTTGATTTTCTATGAATTTTAGTCATTTTTGTAGTTGATTGATAGTTGTATGTGTATTTATTGTTAAAATGTACTATGTTAAATGTAGAAATATATTGTGCATATATATTTAAATCCAGATGTGTTCAGGACATATACAGATGCAGTGTCTATATATATCCAGGATCCAAATGAATGAGAAAGAACCAAAAAGAACAACAACAACATGGACACACAGTGATCTAGACAAACTACAATGGACCAACACATGGACAATAGTTAGTTTCAATATATGTCCATTGAGTAAAACAATCGATATAGAAAAAAGCTGAATTTGTTGGACAGTTGTGGTCTTAGAGACACTGGTGTAACTGGTTCATCATCCTTGTCATCCACAGGTAACTACCCCCGCCCCTCCCACTATGGTGGGGCCCCCGGTGCTACCTACAGCGGCCCCAGCTCTGGCCCCGGTCTTGCCAACAGCCTGGGGATGAATGCCAGTAGCCCCATGCATGGTCAGGGGCCCTCCACGCCGGCTGGCCGAGGCCCTGGACCAGGTCCCGGACCCGGACCAGGCTCTGGAGGGAGACCACATCCTGCTGCTGGTAACACCATGGCCCCCACCTCCCCCGGCATGCCACAGTCAGCGGGACAAGGGATGGGGCCTCCGGGACCCAACACCAACCGTAAACCGCCTGAGGTTGGCCCCAATGCCCGAACACCTGCCAACACCACCCCAACCCTAGCTCAGAGCAGGTGAGTCTGGCAGACAGGTAATGACGGGAAGGAGACCAACCTGTAGAACCATTCATAAGACCACCAGGCTCCTGTAAGATGATGGATTTGAGTTGTACTCATTAGATGCGGACATAGATCTGTACAGACCAGACTTCAAAGAGGAATTAGCATACATGCTAACGTCACCCCAGGAGTAAAGAGGGGCAACAACAAACAAAGGGCATCAAATTATTATTCCTAAGTCATTATCTTGTATTGAACTGCTAAACTGACATCTGGGTGACGTGTATTTGTTGGCACTGAGCCTGTTTACATAACCATGCACATTTTAAATGGTCCTAATGTACCTGTATGTCAGCGTCATGTTCTATTGAATCCCTGTTCTATTGAATCAATCCCCTGTTCGAATTCCTCTTCTACTGAATCAGTACAATTGAATGTGTGAGGGTTGTGTTCTGTGTTCTAGTCCTGTGGTTCTGGATGCAGATTCATCTCCAATAGTAGCGGGTGGTTCTTTCACTGAAGGAGAACTCCACTCATTCAATCACAGTCCATATATCTAGGGAGGCACTGATCCAACTTCTTCAGTTCCGATGGCGATACAGACACATAACAGTCAAATATCATGGTGTATTTAAGAAGCTACTATCAAGCATTTACCAACGTTAACGGTGTAGGCCCTCCAGCAGTGGCGGTTCCTTTTGATTGGTTTAGCTGCTTGAATTCCTTGTGCTCCTTTGCATGGTATTTATTCAGGTGCTTGATTAAATTTGTCGTGTTGTATTTGACAATGTTACCACCACCCCTGGCAACATTCAAACTTGAGCTAGTCGGTGTGATAAGGCGTAAATATCTCCAAGTCACAGAACCCTTAGTTGGCTCCATGTCGGTTATCTGTGTTTGCAACAACTCCACTCCACTCCCAGAATGCATGATGAAAGCCTCTGTCTCAAAAAGTTAAAGGGAAAGGATTGGCCTTCCGGGTCAGGTGTTTTGGCAGACCAGCTATAATGTTGATATTGGGGCCAATATCCAATGCTAATATCGGATCAGTGCAACCTTACATATATGACATCTGTCAGTGATCATTAAGAAATAAAGTGATATATCGAACCATTTGCATCATATAAAGCATCCACATATAGACCATTAGAAGGAAAGGAACATTTAGATTATTAAAAAAAAGTTTTAAGTCACTCTATCTGAAAACTATGAACCAACTTTGTAGATAATGTCCCAAAGAAGATCCATGAAATTTGAAATGAATCCCACCAATGGCTTCATCCCATGAGCTACAAAACCACATGAAACTGTACTCTTGACACGATCAATAATAATCCGATAACTCCAGAAATCAGGTGGTAATCAAGAGTTTTAGTGTGGATTTAAACGGGCTCAATATGCGAAGTACTGTGTAATTCACTTTGTGTTCTTGGGTATTTGTCGTTTTTGTCTGAAGTTGCTCAAAGTTTCTCCACCCCTCATTCCATCCAGGCCTCCATTCACTCGCTCCCCCTTCTACCAGAACCCCTCCTGGTCCGGGGCTCGGCCTGGCCCCTCCCCCACCCTCCAGCCCCCACGCCCTGGTCACACCATCCCTGTGCATTATGGGTAGGTTTGGTGATGGAGTATCAGAGCAATGGATCAAGACTGAAACACCATCCGTTTGGTTTAATGTGAAGCAATAGAAGCTGTCGGGCTCTCACTGGACCTACAGGAAGTTGGTAACTGTGGGACATTTTGACCACTTCCTGTCTTCTGATTGGTCCTGCATGGCTTCAGATGGGCTGCCGCTGTTTCTGAGTCCCTTACTTGAACTTCATATACAATCAGAAACACTCAAGAGGTGGAAGAAAACTCTAACAACTAATGTTTGCACCTTAAACTTTAGTTTTTCTCTGGAGAGGTGGGTGTTTGAAAGAACTTTATAGATTTGGCTGGTTTTTCTGTCTCATCTGGTTTGTTCTTCGCTGAGGCGTTCCTCTGGGCTCTATCCTCGTTCCCTTGGTTTTCATTTATACGAGCTGGTCCTCAGCATCTAATGTTCACATGCATGTTTAGATCAGTTTCTATTTGGATGACACTTGCATTTCTGTCTGGCGCTGGATTAACTGTAAATGAACTAGGCGTCATTCTGTTGAGTTCTTCAACATTTATATTGTGTTTGTTTAGGTTTTCTTACTGGTTCTATTAGACATCATCGGGCTATGAACACCCTACGATTCTGTTTTTGTCTGGTTCTTCTAAATTCCACACATACGTTTTCTTTGCCTGAAAATTATTGTAGATGCCAGAATTGTTTTTATTTATTAAATTAACTGTTTTTGATGTGATCTCTCTGAGGCAGTACTTATACAATGTTTTTTGTTTTATCTTAGGTATTTGTACATAGATATTTCCAACTTCGAAATAATTTATTTCACCACATTTGACCTTTTACTAAGTTTAACCTGTTTATCGGCTGAAACATCTGACTTTTTTAAATTAATGGATAGGAGTGTATTTTTATCCATGTGTTCACTGTCTTGTAAAGTTAAATTCCGTCATAATGATGTTGAAGTTTTACTGATTGGAATTAGAAATGCATGAAGGTTTATTCAACACTTATTGCATCCAAACATGCTGTGACTAAACAACATTAAAGCTGTGTCTGTCTTGTCACCATTAATAGTTTTTCATCTGCCTGATATCGACCACAGATCTCATGTCAAGCGTCTCATATTTCGGCTTCCTCTCTTCAGGTCGAGCGGTTTCCCAATGGGAGCGATGGGCCCCGGGGCCCCAGGAGGCCTCTACAGCCAGCAACCAGGCAGCAACTCTGGGAGAATGACGACCCAGGGAGCCCCGTACAACACCCCACCCACAGGTAGGACTGTAGCTGCCCCACCTGTCCATTCAGACCCTGTGCTCAGGTAGGATCATGGTACCTGTGCCTGGACATTTAGGCCCCGCCCACCAGTAGAACCACAATACCTCCACCTGTCCATCCAGACTCCGTCCACATTAATATCTAATTTGTTGTCAACAGTTTTTATGAGTCAGTTTCTGTTTGTGAGTGAATACAGATGCAGGCTGGTTTTTTGGTCTCATTTGGATTGTTTTGGCTGAGGTGTACCAAAAGGCTCTATCCTGGTACCCTTTGTTTAGTAAATTAGATTATTTAAGTGATATGACAGTTAAAGTGATGTGTGTGTTCAACCCCAGTGCCTATGATGATGTTGGCTGAAGGGATGGGCGTTCATCCAGACATCAAGCAGAGGGCAGAGTTCAGCAAAGACATGCCTCCGACTGAACCGCCCAAATCTAAGGTGTGTCCTTAAGTGTCGCTAACCAATCACAGGCTCTTTTCTCCCAGCATGCACCAGAAAACACATGTGTGCTGTTAAAGCATCTCTGAGGTTTGAATTGTTTTGCGTTTTCTGAAAGTGGGAGGAGCGGTTTCAGATATATTTTATATTTATATGGATATAATTTGTTATTATTATTATATATCAGATATAATTTGATATTCCAGATATACACACACATATATAATACCGCTATTCAGGTAAACGTTGATCAATTAAAGTAAAAGGGTAAAAGGGAAAGTGAATGCCAAAGAACTGAAGTACATAAATGAAATATTGGGCCTCAGATGATTGATGGTATATTTATTTTTTTATTTTTGTTTCCCAGGACGGCTTCAGCTCCCAGTGTGTGTCCCAGCCCCCCACCCCATCCCCCATGTCCCCCAGCTCCGCCAGTCTGTCCTCCTGCCACGGCGAGGATAGTGACAGCATCAGCAGCCCGACCTGGCCCAAGACCCCCACCAGCCCCGTGAGTTCAGCAGACACATGATGGAATATGGATTATCTATCGTCTTCTGATTATTACAGTTGTGTGATTAATTACATATCATATTTCTACGGTTGTGTAAACAGGCTGATATAAGATAAGGTCAGTTCAGTTCTGCACAAACTCTTAGTTCAGCTTCCACATTCAGACCAGTATGATCGAAAGTGAATCAGAACCAGTCAAATAATGACACCATAACCATCATTTGATGAATGAAACCCTAATAAACCCAGCCATCCGATTGTTGTATACTGACTGGTTACCATGGTGACGCCTCTCTCTGTCGGGGCCGCAGAAGTCTACCGTGACGACGATGACTGGCGAGCGGATCGTACGTCTGTACGACATGGGTCCGGAGCCCGAGCGTCGTCCGTGGGTGGACCGGTACCTGAGCTTCATGGAGGACCGGGGGACGCCGGTGCCCACCCTGCCCGCCGTCGGCAAGAAGCCCCTGGACCTGTGTCGCCTTTACATGGCTGTCAGGGAGATCGGAGGCCTGGCTATGGTCAGAACCGCATCCACAGAGTCCACATAAGAAACACAAGCCTCACATAATTGTTATAAAAGTAATTTGCTACATTTTTGTTTTAATCAACTAGTAACATGACATATTTTCTATTTCTGCCCCCGCCCCCTCTACTTTTGTTGTGGGGCCCATATGCACACTCAGGTCAACAAGAATAAGAAGTGGCGTGAGCTGTCGTCCCTGTTGAATGTGGGAACGTCCAGTAGCTCGGCCAGTTCCCTGAAGAAGCAGTACATCCAGTACCTGTTCGCTTACGAGTGTAAGATGGAGCGAGGGGAGGAGCCCCCCCTTGAGGCCCCCGGCCCCACAGGGGACAACAAGAAGCACCTGGCGGTACAGCCCAAAGTCCAGCCCCCGTCGCCAGGTAACCACCACTGTCCTACACATGCTTGCCTCTACTATAAAGACAAATACTGACCTTGATGATGATGATGATAATTATAATAGCAGAACTAGGGAAGCACGGGGAGAGTCAGAGCCTGAGGTCAGCTCAGTACCCACCATGCTGCAGTAACATGGAATACCCTTGAAGTGGGTTACCTAGCAACCGATAAACAACACTTGCCATCTGAGAGGTTATTAAACCGAAAATGACACGATATGGTATGGTTTTACTTGCGCAGCGACAGTGCACAACAGTACATTGACATTGACAAGAGTCTAAAGTAAAGGTGCTGGTGGCAGGTTGTAGCTAAAGCTAATTTCCACCTGTCGTCTCTGGACACTGATGTTACATGGCTCAGGCAAGTATGAAAATTACAACATATGTGTCCCTGTGACTCATGTGGTTCACTTATTTATGTGGTCTTAGTTGTTTGTTTGTTTTTCGTTTTGTTTTTTTTGTGTTTTTGTCTGTTGCGTTATAGTGTATAAACACAAGAATAATAAAATATTTTTTAAAGTATGATAATTACAGAGTAAGTTGGCATATGAGAGAAGAGACCATTTGAGTCATACAGACCTATACATGTATGCGCATACACATATACATACATGAATATGCATACACATACACATATTAACATGTTGACACACACAACTTTAATTTTCTCTGTGTCTCTCTGATACACATAGAAACACTGATACACAAACATCATATGCATCCATATACACTCAGCTCTAGTCAGTGCAGGTTTATTTAGACTGGAGCCACTTCTTTGACTGGTGTGCAAGCATTTTCCTTGTCCTATTTCAGACATTTCCTGAAAATTTCATTAAAATCTCTCCATCACTTTTTGAGTCATGACTTAACACAGATAGACAGACCCTGGTGAATACATACAGGCAGATAGATGATGTAATATAAAGACTACTCACTATATCTGTACTTGAAATGGCGCAAGTGTGAAATGGTGTAAGTTCATCAATTAACTTTTCCTGTAAGAAAGCATTGTTCTTATCAGCTTCTTCTTTGGTATGTATTTGTACAGCCAACTCGGGTTCTCTCCAGGGTCCCAACACCCCCCAGTCCAGTAGCAGCTCCTTGACTGAGGCCCCTGGGGACCTGAAGCCCCCAACACCTGCCTCCACCCCCCACAGCCAGATGGGCCTCCAACCAGGAACCAGGTACACCAGAGTCCCCAAGTCCCAATAAATCCACAGTTTTTATTGTATTTGAAATGTGTTCTTTAGACTAAAGTCAATTGTTTCTGTTTTTTAAACCTATTTGTATGTTGTAAAGTTTCAGAAAAGTAGAAGTACAAATGTATATAATTTTTGTTGAAATGGAAAACAGGTCAAATCAAGTAATCTTTAGGAACCAATGTCAAAGCTAAGATGCTAGTGTTGGTACCATTAACACTTTTTTTTCTGTAGTATTTTTCTACCTTAGCTTTATACCCTATAAGTTTAATAAAAATTAAGGAACAAAGCTGTCACACATGTAAAATTATCGGTTAACTGGATTGCAGTTAATGCCAAACAACGTCACCTACATGAACAAAAAAACAAAAAAAAAGCCTTGGACTTGTGAAGGATCCCTGTGGTACACCTCAGTTAAAATGTCAATGAGAAGTGAACAGAGAAAATAAACAGACTTCAACAAGACTGAAATGCCTCAAAAATGTGCCAACATCCTCAAGGCTGTACAACGTATTTTAACAAACAAAATCCTCTGTGACGATTTAAAAAAAAAAAAGTGCGTAAAACATCACAAGTTTAGACTGACTTCTGTCTGCTGGTGATTCCTATCAGGAATATGGGAGGGGTCAGTGTCCAAGACCCGTTCTCTGAAGGCAGTGATCCTGCTTTCCACATGAAACGCATTCCGGGACCCAGTGGCGCCCCCTACCAGCAGGGAGGAGGTCCAGAAGTGCCCATGAGGATGCAGTATGACGGCAGCAAAGACCCATTTGGAGGACCGAGGAAGGGTGAGCTGTCCACTTACTTTTGGACATATAATGGATCTTGTGTTGGTTTTGTTTGTTTGTGTGTTTTATTGTTTATACTATACTTATATAGTTGTTT
>JAPTHA010000017.1:85879-101833 GCA_029814585.1 Gymnapogon annona | reverse complement strand
AAGTGTAGATAGGAGTCTATTAATATGCAGATGTTGATGATAATTGTTTGATTGATCCGTGTGGATGTTGCTGCGTCTTTTCTCCAGGGGGGCGGGACAGGAAGTGGGCCGATCCTGCATCATCCTGGAGTTTAAAGGAAGGAAGATCATGGTGAGTTGGAGTTGCAAACGTCAGATATAAATGTCAGACCTGCAGATGCTGAGAACCTGCCTGTACGTTGTTCTCCAGTTGGATTGTGGGATACATCCGGGTCTGGAGGGGATGGATGCGTTGCCGTTCATTGACCTGATTGACCCGGCGGAGGTCGACCTGCTGCTCATCAGCCAGTGAGTCCAGCGTCCGGTCCAGTTGGGGTTCCTATGGGTTGTGATGCTTCTGCTGATGTGTGTTGTGTGTGTCCTCCAGCTTCCATCTGGACCACTGTGGCGCTCTGCCCTGGTTCCTGCAGAAAACCAGTTTCAAAGGACGTACCTTCATGACCCACGCCACCAAAGCCATCTACCGCTGGCTGCTGTCGGACTACGTCAAAGTCAGGTGGGCCCAGGGGCGCACTTCACATCAGACTTGGATCAGTTTCACTTCAGGTTTCTGACCTATCTGACACCAGAGGGTTAATAGGCGCTTTCCCACAAAGTAGTCCTAAGAACTATCCACCAGCAGTTTAATTCTATGAACTACTCTTCCTAAGGGAACTTTATACACAATATATATATATATGTGTGTGTGTGTGTGTGTGTGTGTGTGTATGTATGTATAATAATATAATACAAATGAGTACAAGACAGTCTCCATAAAGTCTTTAATGGTGTTTGATGTATTCTGATGTATACTGTTGTGTATTATATAACAATACTTATGTCTACAACCTGATCACAGCCTATCGTGCTATATTCACCCATACACACACTCTCTACTGCAAGATATGTAAATGGGCGTGGCCTGAGGTTGACCAATCAGCAAACATCAAAGATATATATAGTTGCTATTGAATTAAAAAGACCCTGCCTGTGAGTAGGAGCTAAAAAGGTTCTTAGAAGTATGGTCGTTGTTCATAGTTCCTATGCTGTGGGAATGCACAAAAAAAGGTTCTCAGAACTAAAATCGTTCCTACGATGGGAGAGCGCGGAAAGTTTGTATGTTATGATGATGCTCTTGTCTTTTCTTTTTTCTTTGAGTTTTCTTTGTGTTTCTAACTCTCTCCTTGTCGTCTTCAGTAACATCGCGGCGGACGACATGTTGTACTCCGAGACGGACCTGGAGGCCAGTATGGAGAAGATCGAGACCATCAACTTCCACGAGGTCAAGGAAGTCGCCGGCATCAAGTTCTGGTGTTACCATGCCGGACACGTCTTGGGCGCCGCCATGTTCATGATCGAGATCGCTGGAGTCAAGGTGACGCAGGCGTTTCTGTCCCACTTATGATGATGGTGGCGGTAGTGTGTGAATGGCAATAAAACACGTGTGTGTGTGTGGCTGTTCAGCTCTTGTACACAGGAGACTTCTCCCGTCAGGAGGATCGACATCTGATGGCGGCGGAGATTCCCAGCGTCAAACCAGACATCCTCATCACCGTGAGTAACGGATGACGACCCAAGGCCAACATAAAACGACAGCTGTTCAGACATAATAGAACAGACTGGAATAGAACAGAATGGAATAGAACAGAACAGAATGGAAGGAATAGAACAGAAGGGAACAGAGCAGAATGGAATGGAACCGTTCACTATATTCAAATATAACAGAATGGAATAGAACAGACTAAAATAAAACAGAATAGAACAGAAAACAATGGAATGGAACAGACTATAAAACTAAAAAACTATAAAACTATAGAACAGAATAAAATGGAATAGAACAGATTAAAATAAAACACAAAATAGAACAAAATAGAATGGAACAGAATAGAACCGTAGAACAAGCTGGAGTAGAACAAACTACAATAGAACAGAGAGTAAAATATGCAGCTGTGACTCCATCACCAGTCGGACTAACTTCCTTTGGTTTTGGTGCTGTAGATGTTTGGAGACAATTTTGTGTCTTTATTATTTCATCAACAAAAAAAAGATGTGCAACCACAAAAGAAATATTTGAGCATAAAAGACATTAACAGGCAATCCAAAAATATTTTGAGAACATATTTCTTCAGCTTTTCGACCTTTATTTTGGAAGTTGAAAATTTTTGCTTCTGAATTTCATTGAATTTAGTGGGCGGGGCCTAAGCGGGCAGGATCTTAAAAGGGTTACTATTGGCGGGTTCGACCTGGCTGCAGTGGAGCAACAATTTATCATTATAGAGATTATTAATAGGTTATTATGCTATTATTTTACATGTCTGATCAGCTCATATTTATAGGTTATTGTGCTGTTATTTTACTTGTCTGATTCACGTATATTTATAGACGTTCATTTTCAGTGGAATTTTTTCATTTGGCAAAGTCATCTCACGCCCCACATTGGACCCTTAGATGGGCTAATTTTTCAGCCAGGTCAAGCCCGCCAATAGAAACTCTCCTCGGATCCAGCCGTGTAGGCCCCGCCCATTAAGTGCAGTGAATATTCAGACAAAGACGAGTGGTTTAGAAACAAAAGTTGCCGAAACGTGCCCTCAGAACGTATTTTTTTGATTGTCACTTGATGTTCTTTGCTCTGTGATCTCTCTTCTGGATGCAGACCTGTTCTTTTTGATTAAATGATAGACACAAAATTGTCGTCACATAGATGGATTCACATAGGTTTGGGTTTAGATGTGGGAGTAACTGTAAGCGTCTGTTAGGAGTCGACCTACGGAACTCACATCCACGAGAAGAGAGAGGAGAGGGAGGCTCGGTTCTGTAACACCGTCCACGACATCGTGAACCGTGAAGGACGCTGTCTGATCCCCGTCTTTGCTCTGGGACGAGCCCAGGAACTGCTGCTGATCCTGGGTGAGAGTTTTTAGATGTGAACATTTTCATCATATAATTTGACTTGTTTCACTCTAAAAACATAGAGGAAAGTTTGGAGTTGACATTATTTATACATCATGATGGTATTATTTTACTGGTTGGGCCCACTTCACATCAAGTCCACCTGAATGTGGCTCCTGAGTGAAATGAGTTTGACACCCGTCTTATACCTTCTATAACATATACCTTTATTTTGGGACAGATAAAGGTATATCAAATTCTAATTTTAAGAGTCTTAGATTAAAGTTCCTTAAACCTGCAGAGACACTGTCTGAAAGGCGCCTGCTCTGTTTCAGATGAATACTGGCAGAACCACCCGGAGCTGCACGACATCCCCATCTACTACGCCTCGTCTCTGGCCAAGAAGTGCATGGCGGTGTACCAGACCTACATCAACGCCATGAACGACAAGATCCGCAAGGCCATCAACATCAACAACCCCTTCGTCTTCAAACACATCAGTAACCTCAAGGTGAGTGGCCGCGCACACGCCGTCTCCGCTGGCGGGCCCCTCCCTCCCCGCTGACCGCCGTCCGTCTGGTCCATTCAGAGCATGGACCACTTCGACGACATCGGGCCCAGCGTGGTGATGGCGTCCCCGGGGATGATGCAGAGCGGTCTGTCCAGGGAACTGTTCGAGAGCTGGTGCACCGACAAGAGGAACGGCGTCATCATCGCCGGGTACTGTGTGGAGGGAACGCTGGCCAAGGTGAACCCACGCACACACACACACACAGATACACAAAGGATTCACAAAAGATACACACAGATACACAAATGATACACACACCTGCACACAGTTACACAAAGTTACATACACACTGATACACACGTACAGAAAAGATACACACAGATACACATGTGCGCAAGTATACACACAAACACACATGGATACACAAAGGAGACACTTACAGACACAGGCATATGCACAGATGCACACAAAGATTCCAGACACACTCACACATTCACAGATGCACAAAGGACACACAAAAGATACACACTGATGCACAAAAGATGCACATGCAGAATCATAAATGGTACACATGCAGACACACACATATACTCACCGATACACACTGGCACAAACTGACAAAGGGATACACAAAGGAAACAGACAGACACACACACACACACACACAGATACAAAAAGGATTCAGACAGACACACACACACATACACACAGATGCACTTTGACACTGGGATATAGACAGACACACACAGATACACAAAATGCACAAACAAAACACTCTGTGCAGCTTGGAGGGTGTGTGATATGTGAGTGACATGTTCACACATCTGTCATGGGTCTAGTTTAGGGCTGATGGTTGTAGTTTAGGGCTGATGGTTGTAGTTTAAGGCTGATGGTGTAATTCGACACCAGGGATGATTCTCATTGGTTCGGCCTGACTTTACAGGATGAATAAAACCACAAACAGATCAGCTGCCAGATGAATTAGTCGGTTTAATTAGTGCTTGTGTTTTATATTGTCTAACGGTCACATTATAGTAAATGCAACGTGTGTGTGTTTGTGTCGTCTTTTTGTTCAGCACATCATGACAGAGCCAGATGAAATCACCACCATGTCTGGACAGAAGCTTCCTCTGAAGATGTCGGTGGATTACATCTCCTTCTCGGCTCACACAGATTACCAGCAGACCAGCGAGTTCATCAGAGCGCTCAAACCGCCGCATGTGGTACGGACCGCACACAGCAACGCATCGCAGGGACGCAGCAATGTACAACAGCAGGCCACGAAAACAAACAACACGCCACCAAATGCAACAGCACGCCATGAAATGCAACAACACACCATGAAATGCAACAGCACGCCATGAAACGCCACAACACTCCATGAAACGTAACAACACGCCATGAAACGCAACAACACGCCACCAGACGCAACAACACGCTATGAAAGCAACAACACGCCACCAAACGCAACAGCACGCCATGAAACTTAACACGCCACCAATCGCAACAACACGCCATGAAACGCAACACACCACAATACTTAAGACACACCATGACATGTCAAACGCAACAACACACTGCGATACACAACAACGCACCGTGAAATGGACACACTTCAGTGTCTTAACAGGTTCGTGTTTTAAAAACGCTACGTCGTTTCCTCAGATTCTGGTCCACGGCGAGCAGAACGAAATGGCGCGTCTGAAGGCGGCACTGATCCGCGAGTACGAGGACAACGACGACGTCCACATCGAAGTCCACAACCCCAGAAACACAGAAGCCGTCACGCTCAACTTCAGAGGAGAGAAACTGGCCAAGGTGCGTCTCAGTCTCCACTTCACGTCCATCTCACGCCGTTTACCACTAACTCCCAGCATGCTCTGCTCCTCAGGTCATGGGCTCTCTGGCAGACAGGAAGTGCATTCAGGGACAAAGGGTCTCTGGGATCCTGGTCAAGCGGAACTTCAACTACCACATACTGACGCCATCCGACCTCTCTGGTGAGTATGACATGCCTCCAAGCCAAAGGGGGAGGAGTCAAACATATGGTTGATGTTATATGATGTTGTAAAAAAAAAAAAAAAGCAATAGCACGAAGTCTGCGTGTGTGGCTGTGGTATTATATATTTTATATTGTGGGATATCGAATATATATCTATATATTTTTATATACACATACTGTTTTATTCTGTGTTGTATTTTGTTTTTATTCTGTGTTTATTTTGCGTTATACGGTGCTGTACTGCTGCTGGAAAACTAATTTCCCTTCCTGAGGGATTAATATATTTATATATATATAAATCATATTATTGGACACTTTTTTATCCTGGATTCGTTAAGTACGGTGCTTTCGTGGACCCTGGTTTTCCTCAGTGTTTGTGTATTTTCAGACTGCATACATCTGAGTGGTGCATTCATAGTCCCTGTTTTTCTATACTGTTTTGTGACTAGACAGGTCTGAGTATGTTGTGTTCAGGGTCCCTGGTTGTCCCTCATTCGGTATGTGTTTCCTTCATGGTGCATTCATGGTCTGTAATTTTGCCTATTCACTCTTTTTGTATCTGCTCCCATTATGACACTTGAGTGTTTGGATTTCCCTAATTGGGTTTCCATTATGATGCGTTCAGGGTTTTGTAGTTTTCCGTAATTGCGTTTGTGTTGCCATTGTGATGCGTTCAGGGTCTGCAGTTTTCCCTCTTGACATATGAGTTTCCAATTTGACGCATTCAGGGTCTGTAGTTTTCCTCCATTGTGTATGTGGTGTCGGAATGATGCGTTCAGGGTCTGTAGTTTTCCCTCTTGACATACGAGTTTCCAATTTGACGCATTCAGGGTCTGTAGGTTTCCTCCATTGTGTATGTGGTGTCGGAATGATGCGTTCAGTGTCTGTGGTTTTCTTGTCTTTTCAGACTACACAGACCTGTCCATGAGCATGGTGACCCAGACTCAGGCCATTCCCTACACCGGACCCATCTCTCTGCTGGCGAGCCAACTCCGCAGCCTCGCAGGTGAGTCCACATGACACCTGACTGCACCTGAATGCACCACCATCCATTTTCCTGTTGCTTCCATGTGATGTGATTGTGTTCATAGGAGATGTGGAGCAGGTGGAAGGTACCGAGAAAATCACCATCAAGGTCTTTAAAAACATCACGCTGGTCCATGAGGCGGGAATGGTGGTGCTGGAGGTCAGTGGAGATGACCTTTGACCTGTTATCCTGGTGACGTGGTGTCCTTGAACGCCACAGATTCCATTAAAGTATTTTTGTGTGTGTGTGTGTGTGTGTTTTTTTTTCTCCAGTGGATCGCCAACCCACTCAACGACATGTACGCAGACTTCATCACCGTCGTGGTCCTGGAGCTCCAGTCCAACCCCAATGCTCAGAAGCGTCAGTAAATGCACCACGCCGCCAACTGTGTCATGTGATCAAAGCCTGTTCGACTGATGGCGCCAACCCGTCTGTTTGTGTTTCAGTCGTCGAAGGTCGGAGGGAGATGTGTGACAGTGAAGTGTTCATGGAGCGGCTCCGTCTGATGCTGCAGTGAGTTTCAGGACATTGAACACATCACTGTTCACAGTCTTTGAACGCATCATTATTTGCTTTGAGAAAGGACACTCCTTCATGGACAGCAATGTCAGATTATTGGCCAGAGAGCACAAACGGTTTGAGACAGGAGTCAAAAGGCACTTTCTCACAGAGTAGTGGTTTTTCTTAGTTTTAGTACCTTTAAATGAGTTGTAGGAACTACTCTATCCATGGAACGTTTTGGTTTTGCATTCACACAGGCAGGAGAACCATGGTATGGAGCACTGGGATGTAATCTTATTCTGCATCCTTCAAAGCGCTACAACTAACACACACACACGGGTGGAAAATGATCTATATTTATGTTCAAAGTGTAAGTCTACATTTTAATAATATTGAATATAATACAGAGTCCAAGACAATCTCCATAAAGTGTTTGGTCGCGTCTATAATACAGTCCAAGACAATCTCCGTAAAGTGTTTAGTAGCGTCTATTATACAGTCCAAGACAATCTCCATAAAGTGTTCAGTAGCGTCTCCGCGCTCCGTGTCAACAGCAGAGCGAGTGTGGCTTTAGCGTCATACATCCCATAATGACTGATGAACAGGACTGGAGGTCTGTTGTGTTGTGTTGTGTTATGTTGTTGCGTGTTGCATTGTGTTGTTGTTACACATTGTGTGCTAGGTTGTGTTGTTGCGTGTTACATTGTGTCATTGTTGTGTGTCTGCAGTGACATGTTCGGAGATGACTACGTAACTTCCAAAGACGGTAACCAGCTGAGTGTGACGGTGGACGGCGTCACGGCACTAGTGGACACCACGACCCGGGTGAGTCCTGAAGTCCAGATGTGCTTCAGTCCCGACCCCACCCTTGTTGAGCCACATGTTGACCTTTGACTTCTCTTCCCCTCTTTCCCCAGTCGGTGTCGTGTCCAGAAGACGAGTCTCTGAGGGACATGGTCGAAGTTGCCGTCCATCGCCTCTACGACGCCTTAAGCCCCGCCTTCTGAGCACCTCCACTCTGTGATGTCATAGTCAGGTGATTGGGTCTGATACTGTGATGTCATAGTCAGGTGACTGGGTCTGACGCTGACCAGTTCAATTCCTGTTTCCCTAAAGTGGACTTTTGTCTTTACACTATTTTGTATAAAATTTGTACTTGAAGAATAAATAAATTGTGATGTTTACATTTATTAGCGTCGTTAACGTGTCAAAACCCAGAACTGTCTACTGCAACGGTTTAATACCCGTTTATCCATCAGTCCCATCAATACATTGATGTAAATACAGTTATTCCTCTTTTCATGGTCATCAGATATGACACCCATTCGGACGTTCAGAAGCTCCGTAGTTACCATGGAAACACAGTCAACTCCTACAATTTTTACTGATTTATTTATTTTTACTTTTTTTAATTTTTTTGTTTTACTGCTGAATCAATATTCACCAGTAAAACTCATGGAGTTGACAGTGTGTGTCACTCATCCAACCCCACTGGTTTACATATACATACAGTATGTATATATATATATATATATACACATACATACTGTATGTATATGTGCCAGTGGTTGCACAAACTGGGTTTACATTCAGTAATAAAATATTAAAATTAATACGAACACTTAAAAAAAAAATTGAACATTTTTTAAAAACACCAAAAACAGGAATCAAAATGAACAAAATAAGGGGTGTCGAGACCTAGTTTACGTTCAGTTAATAGTTTTAAATTAAATGTTTTTTTTTGTTTTTTTTCAATTTTCTGTTTTGAAAAAAACAGCCTTTGAATATTGAGCCTGAGTTTAATGAACATGTACAGGATCAACTAATTGATGATGATTTCTTTCAGCTTTTTCCCTTCCGGGGTCGCCACAGCGAATCCAATTCACATATTTGATTTGGCAGGAATTTTTACGTTGGATGCCCTTCCTGACACAACCCATCGGACAACCCAATTTATTCACCGTAAACTTTTAACAGCATTCAACTGAAAGACGGTTTTATTTTAAAAAATGACAATGTAACATTTTATTCAGATTTAATGAAACATAACATGAAACATGAAAACAACCTCAACTGAACTCAAACACTTAAATGCTTGCAGTGGTTTTTTTGTTTTTTATTGTTTTTTTTGTCGCGTAAACGAACATAAATCAGACACCAATGATTTTCTTAAAAATAACATTTATTTATCATCCACATTTAAAAACATCAAATCTCCAGTTTTAACAAGTACAACCACAAAGCAACAGATTATTAATACTGACGAGAAACCACAGAAGAAGAACCGGTACAATCCGAAAACCACAGAAGTACAACACAATCTGAAAACCACAGAAGAAGAAGCAGAACCAACACAATCTGAAAACCACAGAAGAAGAAGAACCAACACAATTTGAAAACCACAGAAGAAGCAGCAGCAGTGCCATCTGAATACCACAGAACAAGTAGCACTGGCACAATCTGAATACCACAGAAGAAGCAGCAGCACATTCTGAATACCACAGAAGAAGAACCCGGCACAATTTGAAAACCACAGAAGAAAAGGTACGAGTGAAATAATGAAACCAGGAACAGAACTATTCTTTAAAGTAACCGGATTAAAAAACTAGATGAAATCCACAGACACAAACACTGTCTATAAAAACAAACAACAACCTGGGACTGATTTAGAAATTATTTTGAAAGTCCAAATTCTCTCACAAGTTATTTAAATGTTCACTTTAGTCTCTGTTTGATTGTCTACCAACATTTATGTAAAATGTGATTCAATTTCCTGAGGATATATCTTTTAACGTGTACTTATTTGTTTTGATGCTTATAAATAAAATGGCACTAATCTCTCTGTGTAGATTATATTAACATCACTGTGTTAGAAAAAAAACATTAAAAAAAAAAACACAAAACGACAGAAAACAATGAGATGAAGTATTAATTAGAATAACCGAAACGAGACTGGACAAACTGGGTGATTGTCTCCAGTTTGAATCTGGTTCCTGTGGGATGATATGTTTGTGGAAATGAGTCGGAGAATAAATGTCAAGTATCGTCGATGGGTTTTAACGAGAAATGATCCGTTGTGTCGAGATTAATTTGCAGACGTGAACTCTTAATGATACAAAAAATTATTCAACAATAAAGTTGAAAGATGCAAACTGTTTCTAAAAAAAGGACTGACCGAGGGCTTTGTGGTTTTTCTGTAACAGACGTCCAACTGTTTTACGAGTCGTCTCGCTCCGATTTTTAACGTCTTTAATGAGAGTTTGGCCTGAGTGAGTGAAAACAGCTGAAGTCTGCTGCTGTTGTTGATGTGACCTTTGACCTGAGGGAACTAAACCTGGTCGTTGATCTAATGTCTTTGTTTTCAGTTTCAGTTGGAAGACTTTTATTTAAAGCTTTATGTCCATGTTAATGATGCATTCAGGGACTGTTGGTCATCAGACTACTACACCAACAGAGACCGGGTCCTGGTGTGGTTCTGGTACCGGGTCAGAAGCAGTCATTTATTTATCACCTGGAAACTTAAAGCTTGGCGTCAGGATGAGTACTGGTCCAGATCCCAGTGGATCCAGGTCTGTGCGAGTGCAGGTACCTGTGGGTTCTGTTCCCTGTAGATCCAGGTCTCAGTGGGTCCAGGTCCAGGTGGCGGTCAGCACTGCGTCTCCTTGGCGGCCATGTGTCTCTGTCTCTTCAGTCTGAACATCAGCGCCATCTCTCTTTGACTTGTGGTCGTCTCCGTCAAGTCTTCGAAGGACCTGGGCGCCGCACCCCCCGGCCGCCCAAACGCCTCCTCCAGGACGTCCCGGTCTGGGTCCAGGCCCAGGCCCAGGTGTGAGTCGAGGCTGGGGTCCTCCTGGATGGTGGCCATGCGGGGGCTGTCGGGGGCGGAGCTAGACACCGGTGGCGTGCTGGTCTGCTGGGGTCCGGAGGGGAGACGGAGGCTCACTGGGGGGGGGAACCCAGGGGGCTTGAGGATCCGGACTGACGCCGACTCGAGGCTGCTCAGGAGCTCAGCATTCTGGGAAAAAAAAGGAGGCTGATCATGTGTGGAACAATAACAGAGATGGTGCTGGGTCTGAGTCTGGGACACTCACGCTGGGAAAGAACATGGACCTGGTGGTCTGTTCATACTGCTGGTCCAACTTCTTATCCTGAGAACAAAGATACACACACAAAACACCACCACTCAAGTACAAGTACACAAAAAGCACCATGTCTGAGGTAAAAGTACACACTAATACACAAAAAACACCACATCTGAGGTAAAAGTACATAGTAAAACACCATGTGTGAGGTAAAAGTACACACTAAAACACAAAAAACATGTCTGAGGTAAAAGTACATAGTAAAACAAAAAACACCATATCTGAGGTAAACGCACACACAGTGTGTACTTTTACTTGAGGTAAAAGTACACACTAAAACACAAAAAACACCATTTCTGCGGTAAAGGTACACAGTAAAACAAAAAACACCATATCTGAGGTACAAGTACACACTAAAAAACAAAAAACCCCACTTCTACGGTAAAGTGAACAGTAAAACAAAAAACACCGTGTCTGAGGTACAAGTACACAGTAAAACACAAAAAACACCATATCTGAGGTAAAATTGTATGCTAAAACACAAAAACACCATGCCTGAGGTCAAAAGTACACAGTAACACACAAAAAACACCACATCTGAGGTAAAAGTACACAGTAATGCACAAAAAAACACCACACCTGAGGTAAAACTACAGTTAAACACAAAAAACACCACCTTTGAAGTAAAAGTACACAGTAAAAATATTCCAGAGCTCTTAACAGCTGTATCAGAACCCTACACTGCACTGATTTATATCTGTCCATTTGTGTACTTGTGTGTACTCACCACACAGTGGACCAGGATGCTGAGTGGAACCCAGAACAGCAGAGAGAACACCAGCACTGAGCCCACGATGTTGTCTGCCAGGAACTTCCCGAAGGTGTTGATGTCCAGTTTGTCGATGAAGTCCCACAGTCGCTCCACTACGTCCTGCACCTGCTTCATGCACTTCCCCTGCACACAGGAAATGGGACACAGCGTCCATCAGGAACTACTGAACCTGAACTTCAGGACAGAGACTGAAAAGGAGGTGTGGCCAAAGCAGACTGTATCAAGTCAACACAAATCCAGCAGGTTTGAAACTTTACTATATTGAAAATTCATGGCTTTTGATGCACCTGTAGCACTGATGCTAACGCCCTTTAGATGCACCTGTAGCACTGATGCTAACGCCCTTTAGATGCACCTGTAGCACTGATGCTAACGCCCTTTAGATGTACCTAGACCAGCGTCCCCTACACCAGGGTTCCCTAGACCAGCGTCCACTGGACAAGAGTCCCCTAGACCAGCACCAACTGGACCAGCATCCCCTAGACCAGTGCTCACTGGACCAGCGTCCCCTAAACCAGCGTCCACTGGATCCGTGTTCCCTGGACCAGTTCACTGTGGTCAGGGTCGAGGCATGTCCTCACCGCTCCGTCGCAGAAGCCCACGGTGCATGGTTTTCCTTTGCGCAGGAACAGGAAGTTCCCGGTCTTGTTCTGGTAGGGGGCGCATACGCCACTGCTGCTGCGACAGCACACTTTACAGGACGAGTGAGTCTCTGTGGAGAACAGACAGAGTCAGGAGGGGTTCAGACCCGTTGGACGCAGCAGTTCCGTCTGGCAGGTTCGTACCATTGCAGGCACAGGGCCGCAGCTTTAACACCGCCTCACAGAAGGGAATACAGACTCCGCCCACACACTCGCCGCTATCCAGACACGGCGTCTTATCGCGGGCGTTCTGCGGCGGTGGACACTCACTGCTGTTACCTGGATGATAAAAACAACAGGACAAAGTCAGAACAGGCCACTTTTCTGATATGTGATAAACATAGATATTTACAAAAATTATAGTTCACGTACAGACTGGGAAAAATATGATCATAGTAACATATAAATACAATTTAAAATTTTTCTCTGTGTAAATGTAAATATTTTCATGTGATTCTCCTGTATTTACACTAAAATTTAGTATCATTTCACAAAAAACATAAATAACCTGAACAAATATAAACAACCTGAAATGTCTGAAGAGAATTAAGTGTAATTTTAACAATATTCTATAATATAGTATATAGTATAATATTGCTAAAATTAAACATATTTTTCTTCGAGACTATGGAGGTTATTAATGCTATTAATTGTTTTAAATGACAGTTTGTATACAACAAAAACTACAATGTATCAGGTATATTAGATGGATAGATGGATGCTGGCGGTGACCTTTGACCCCGTGCTAACCTGTGCAGTAGGAGTGTCCTTTACACGTGGCTTCGATGGGCTCCTGACAAACTTGACCTTTGGCCTCAAACTGACAGCCTTTGCAGCAGGCGCTGTTTATATCACTGAACAAACACAAAATCCAAACACCATCATACACCACTAATAATACTTCCTTATTTATCTATTTATACTACTTCTTTATAAAGTGTGATTAACCACATTTGACTATTTTTTACAGTTAATGTTATTGTTATTTTCTTTCCTTTTGTCTGTTCATTCAGTGGTACAGAGATTGGAACATTAATTTGACAATTCCAATCTGGTCTACTCTAGTTTAATACAATCTGACCTTATCTAGTTTTACCTGATCCAATCTAATATAATTATTGTAATCTGATCTTGTATAATTTAGTCTCGACTAATCTAGTATAATTTATTCCGATGTGATCTAGTATAATTTAGTCTAATTTGATCTGATCTAGTATAATTTAATCTAATCTGCTCTGATGTAGTATAATTTAGTCTAATCTGATCTGATCTAGCATAATTTACTGTGATCTGATCTAGTATAATTTACGGTGATCTGATCTAGTGTAATTTAGTCTAATCTGGTCTGATCTAGTATAATATATTCTAATGTGGCCTGATCTAGTATAGTTTATTCTAATATGGTCTGATGTAGTTTAATTTAGTCTGATCTGATGTAGTATAGTTTAATTTAGTCTAATCTGATCTGATCTAGTATAATTTAGTCTAATATAGTCTGATCTCACGTAGCATAATTTGGCCTAATTTGCCTAATTGTAATTGTAAATAATAATAGACTAGTCTGAGTTAGTCTCTATCCCTGGTTTAACACGTGGGTTTCAATCTCCGATGTCTAATTGAAATGAAACCCGGACTGTCCTGGTGGTTCCTGGTTACTCGTACCTGCACTGGGCGCTGTCCTTGAGGTGACAGTCTGGGGTGCAGCACTTGTCTGATTGGATGTGCAGCAGACCCGGGTCACACTCCTCCCCCTGCTCCACCCGCGAGTTCCCACACACGTTGACCGTCCTCTCCTTGAAGCAGGACACGGCCTTGGCTCTCAGACGCTTCACGATGGAGTCTTTACTGCAGTTGGAGAAAATCTGGAAGCGGGGAAACCCCACCGGGCGTCAGTTCACTGGCCAATCACGGCGCAGGTTCCCAGGTGGCGTGGTGTGTACACACCTTATTGTTGACGTGGTCTCCGCTCACGGCGATGGGGTACATGACGTACTTCCCTCCCTGGTCCTCGCGGGGGGCGCAGTACGGGATGTTGTCGGGGTCGTGTTCTGCTCCGAAGTTATGTCCCAGTTCGTGGGTCGTCACCAGGTCAGCTTCCTGTTCACAGGGTTCAGTTAGCAAACCCTCAGATAAATGTGTTTTTACTTGTAATAAACAATTTACAAAACAAGGGAACGGGAAAAGGTTACAGTACGATCTATGGGGGAGTGAGGTTAACAACCTCAAAACTCTTCAGAAAAATACGTGTCATTTTAACAATATTATACCTCTCTTTATAATTTATACATGTACATTAAAATATGTGTAATTTTAACAATATTATATCTCCGTTTATCATTTATACATGTATATTAAAATAAGTGTAATTTTAACAATATTATACCTCAGTTTATCATTTTTATACATGTACATTACAACCTACAGATCACAGTGGATCTACAAATACACAAAATATTTTGTAACAAGTAGAATATTGTTAAAATTACACTTGTTTTTCGACAGGCATTTCAGGTTGTTTATATTTGTTCAGGTTATTTATGGGTTTTTTTGGTGAAATGATACTTTGTTTTTGTGTAAATACACGAAAATAACATGAAAATATTTAGATTTACACAGAGAAAATCATAAAAGTATTTCTATGTTATTACGATAATATTTGTCCCAGTCTGTACGTGGAACCTGAACTATAATTTTTGTAAATATCTCAGGTGTAATTTTTGCAATTCACAAATTCATTTCACAGGCCAGATTGGAACCTTTGGCGGCCTGCATTTGGCCCCGGGGCTGCATGTTTGACACTCCTGCATTACACAGACTCACCTTTAGTTTCGATGGACCGGTGTTTCGTGCCACAGGACTGTGACAGAGGCCACTGCCTAAAGTGTTTCTCTTCACATCAAGTTCATACTCTCTTGTCATGTGGTAAAAGCGCCTCACCTTTGTCAAGATGGTTTTCCCATAATTCTTTGTGCTGGTGAGGCCGGTGTTCAGGTAGATGGGTTTCTCGTCATTTGACCATGTTGGACATGCTGGAAATAAAAACACATTCCTTATTAATGACTAATTATTTAGATTTTCCTCATTTCTATGCATATATCAGTGATTACGCTATTCATAATATACTACCTAGAACATATTGTACAAATTGCTGTTCTTTATAGACACACATTGATACATTTTACTGTGTGTGTATACATAACATGTATATTGTATATACATATATGTATACATACATATATACATATACATATCAGTGTAAAATTATAAAAGTTATGAAAAGATACATATATATGTATGTTTACGTATATGCATACACATACACATATAAGGAATATACAAAGAATATATAAAACATTTAGTTCAATCTGGACTGTATACATGATGTACAGGTTATGGTAATGGTATACACACACAAACATACATACATACTGTACATACACACACACACACA
>JAPTHA010000016.1:21805753-21816461 GCA_029814585.1 Gymnapogon annona | reverse complement strand
CTGGAATTCTATGGCACTGAATTTATATTTGTGAGCTATTTTCTGTGCTTACAAATAAGAAATATTGAAAACTGAATGCAATGTAATGAAATACAAACTAAAAGCTGATATTTCTTTTAGAAGCATTTGCTGTGTTTTGCAAAGGGGGGCCCCGGACAAGGGCCAAAGGGGTTTGGGGGGCCTTGGCATGGAAAAGTTTGGGAACCCCTGACTTAAACAATTCCCCCTCCTTTCCTGATCTGGACCGTGTGTCTAGTGTGAGTGTTGTAACAGGAGGGTACATCCAGTGTCGCAACACCGTCACATATTTGGGATAAGAATCACTGCAAGTAGCTTCTATTGGTGGAGTCCATGGGATTGTGCAGGGTTTAGGGTTAGATGCTGCGATCACCACTAGTTCTAGTCATGTGACCAATTTACATCATGATGCAACATAAAGCCAAGATTTGGATTTTGAAAAATTATGATTCCAATTTTTTTTAATTATCATCTGGATGGACCATCCAATTACAACACTCATACTATCAATGCAGTCGAGATTAGGAAAGGAGAGGGAATTGTTTTGAGTTAGAGTAACCTGATTATAATTTGTAAAAGATTATAATCATCGCTTTATGTTGCATGATTATAATTTTAAAACATTATAATCATCGCTTTATGTTGCATGATTAGTTTGAAAAGACTATAATCATTACTTTATGTTGCATGATTATAATTTTAAAAAATTATAATCATCGCTTTATGTTGCATGATTATAATTAAAAAAAATTATAATCATCGCTTTATGTTGCATGATTATAATTAAAAAAATTAGAAACATCGTTTTATGTTGCATGATTAGTTTTAAAAGACTATAATCATCGCTTTATGTTGCATGATTAGATGATGATTTCTTTTGGCTTTTTCCTTTCCGGGGTCACCACAACGAATCCAATTCACATATTTGATTTGGCAGGAGATTTTACATCGGATGCCCTTCCTGACACAACCCACTAGACACTCACCCTGGGAATGGAACCCGGGTCCCCTATGAACCAGCCCGGTGCCTTAACAACTGAGCTATGGAGCCAGGATGTTGCATGATTGAAATGAGAAAAAAATTCTAATCATCCCTTTATGATTATGCCTATCCATCCATCCATCCCTCCCTCTCTCCCTCTCTCCCTCCCTGCTTGAGGCACCTGTGACTCATTCCTATGAGTCACAGGCTATTTGACCAGATCTCCCTACTTTTTTTTTTTTTTTCTCCCAGGATACATAGCTATGTTTTGTATTTTGGTGACGGTCAGCTGCATTTCCGGTCTTGAAGGCTGGACAGACGATGGATTAGAGTGCGATTAGAGAGCGATCATGGTGCTGTCGTCCACTGAGGCCGGCGGAAAAGCGCAGCCATACTCCGAGTGGTTGTCGTGTGGGTGTTTCTTTCTTGTAGAGATGAAATGTAGGTTAACCTCATTTAGTTGCACGATTATTCCGATTGTGAGCCAGAATCATATGTGGATGTTTTGCTGTGAGTGGGCACGTTGCGGCAGATTGATCTTAGAGCTGTCCAACAAGAAGAAACAAGGTCAAGGTCAAGGAGACACTGGAACACTCTGTTGGCGTTTTAGTACACACTGTGTTCGCCGTCCACAAGTTAGTATTCTGTACACTGATTGTGTCTGAACGAGTTGTATTTCTAAGTTTGTGTTAAGTCCAGCTGTTGTACACTGGCGTACGGTTCTGTAGGTTCGTGATTATCTCTGGGTGTCCGCAAAAAGGCCTCCAAAAGTCTAAAATTTGTCCAAAATTAAGGCCTTAAGTGTCCTTGAAAATGACAATCCTTAAATCCACCTTTCAAAGGGTTAAAAATGCCACAAACAATCAACAAAATTGCAATGTTTACTTATTTTGTGCAGTGAAACTTTATAAAGAATCTGTCATATTTGTAAGTACTGCTCTGCATTTTAGTGTAACGGCACTGTAGAACAAGTCGCTCTTTATGTTGGTTATTTTGCAGCACTTTCAGTTCCATTGAATATGTGGACAAAACTATTTGCAATGTGGTCACACTTTTTGCTATGTCGCAAATGAAAGGTTTTAAATTTGATTAAAGTGGGCCCAGTACTGTTTACACTGATGTGTAATATTACACTGTCTACATTATTTATACTCTTTAATTATATTTACCATGTAGTTGTAAATAAAGGAAGTCGAAGTTAAAAAAGGTCTTAAAAAGTCTTACATTTCACTTCCTTGAACCTGCAGATACCCTGTCTCTATAGCAGCCAATGACAACCACACGTTTGATCAGATACGTCCACCATCCATGAGCCATAGTCTGTTCATGTACAGTACAGGCCAAAAGTTTGGACACACCTTCTCATTTCAGAGCGTTTTCTTTATTTTCATGACTCTTTCATACTACACCTGTGGGAACTCATTCCAAACTGTTGGAAAACCATTTCAGGTGACGTCCTCTTGAAGCTCATCCAGAGAATGAACAGATTGTGTACAAACGTGATCAGAGCAAAGGTTGGAGATGTGGAAGAAACTCAAATATAAAACATGTTTTCAGTTATTTCACCTGTTTTTGTTCATTCCATAACGCCACATGTGTTCATTCATAGAACAGATGAATCTACAATGGAAATAGTCATGAAAATAAAGAAAACGCATTGAATGAGAAGCTGTGTCCAAACTTTTGGCCTGTAGTGTACTTCAGGCACCATCCGTCACAACACGACAAAGGAATATATTGAGGTTCAGAATCAAAGATCAAATACCATCAAAAGTGGCAGATTTACAAAAGGAGATGTGCTTTTGTTCCTGGATTCCAGGTTAGCAAGAAATTGATCGTGTTGATAAACGGATATCCGTTGAGTACAAAATATTGCAAGTAAATCAAGACGTTGGCTTCGTCTGCCATTGAACCAAAGCAGAAGGACGGTGACATCACCAGGTCAAAGTTCAAGGCCTGTGTGTGTGGCTTTGATTGCAACATGATTAATGAGGTTATTCGTTTCTAATATCTGGTCATCGGACAATCTAATGGGACAAATTTAAATGACTTAAGTCACATGAAATGCTGACAACATCATATTATTGAACATTTAGTGATGGATATGGTCAATACACATAATGCAACAGTTAAAACAACTCGACCAAAGGCAGGTATTTCCACCTATTTAACGAACAATTCATCAAGATTAATATGTAACATGAAAAGAAACTACACGGTCCAGATGATTAGTTTTCACTGTGTCGTTTCTGCCGACGGCTGCCTAGGAAATAGTGCAGTACTTGAAGAGACATTTGGGTCTCCATATGAGTGGTTGAAATGACTTTCATGGTGGAACCGACATGAATAGATGTTTTTTTTTTCCCCCATTAGTTTCTTCCACGTTTTCACACACAGGTAAATGGAACCTCTTCTATTCTTTTGGTGAAGGGAGGAGCACAGTCAGCTAAAAGGATCACAGACATTATGTAATACTCGCGATGGGAGGAAAATGAATACACATTTTTAGGCAGAACTGCTGACGTTTGGTTGAGAAGGATTTATGCAAATCTTCCTTTTGTTCTCCTAAACAGAAGATCATGAATACTGTTGTAGATTCCACTGGTGCAAGTTAAACGTTTGGCTCAACTTATTCAGTGTTTCCCTGCCAGAGGCTTTGGCACGAGTCCAGAGGAGTTTGGAGGTCCCGCTCACAGGGTTGTGGTCTGAGAGATCCGAAAAGAAACTTTAGAGTTAATCCACTGACTCTGGTCAGTGGGCGGCGTTAAGCCTCTTGGCTCCATTGTGGTTCATTGTTTGGGACTTCCTTTCACGCCACCTTGTGTGTTTTTTCCAGCCTGTTTGGAAAGCCCTTTGATGGTGGGAAGAGGATGGACCATGGCGGTCCGCAGCAACAGCAGCCGCATCCCCATCCCATGGAGGCTCAGCAGCAGCCGTACCATCCCCAGCACCCGGCCATGATGCGCCTGTACGAGGTGCAGAAGGAGGTGGCCTCGCTGGGGCCTCAGGTCTGCACCTTCAGCGGCCTCCAGCACGACCGCGACTACAAACGTCTGGAGCGGGAGCTGACCCGGCTGCAGCTGGAGGTGGACCAGGTACTTTAACTGGTTACACCCCCGTTAACAATACAACACACACAAATTCAGAACCCCCCTACCCCAGTGCAATAATCACTGGGGGAGGCAATCACTGTTTTTTTTATTTTATCTTGTAAATATCCTTTATTGCCTGGGAATGTCCTTATATGCTGTACAGATTTCATATCTATAGCACAGAGTTTTTACCATTTATATATTTTCGTAGTAATTAGTAGTACTTTTAGTAATATTTTGATGTTCACTGGTTATCTGTGTACTTTTTGTATACCGCCAGTGTTTCTCAGCATTTTGTGTGATTTTTATAGTCTTGGACATATCTGTAGTATAGAGTTTTTGAATTTTGTATATTATAGTAGTGTCTGTATGTGTATATAATATCAGACAAATGTGTTTCTCAAAAACAAGAACATCTAAGAGGAATTCCAATCAGGCTTCAGGACATGCCATAGAAATGAAACCGCCCTCACCAAAATAATCGGTGAGCTCACAATCAACTCTGATGCCAATAAAGTCTCAGTCCGAGTGCTCCTTGACCCAAGTGCCACATTCGACACAATTGATTATAATATCCCGATTAATCGGTTGGAAAAACTAGTTGGCTTCTCTGACAGTGTGTTGAAGTGGTTCAAAACATATATTAAGGGTTGACTGGATTATGTCAAGCTTGGAGATTACGTGTTGAACAGGGATGACACATGCTATGGGATTCCACAAGGGAGCTGCCTAGGTCCCCGACTCTTCTCTTTATATATGCTACCACTTGGAGATATTATCAGGCAACATAATGTTAATTTCCACAGCTATGCAAATGACACAAAAATATACATCTCCACAGAGCCCAATGATGTAACAGCTATCCACTCCACTACAAACTGCCCTGCATCAAGAAATCAGTGGATGGCCGTGAACTTTCTGAAATTAAATGAGGACAAAACAGAAATCCTACGAGTCGGCCCCATTGCTAAAAGAGAAATGCTGACCAGTGAGATGGGCAAACTCACCTCCTGGATCAAACCAGAAGTGACAAGTCTTGAAGTCATTATAGACTCAGACTTAAACTATAAGTCCACATAAAGAAAGTCACTAAAACGTCATTCTTCCACCTCAGAAACATAGTATTACCAGTTATAAACCAAAAAGATGGCGAAAAACTGGTCCATGCATTCATCTCCAGCAGACTTGACTACTGTAATGCACTCTTTACAGGCCTCCCCAAAAGCACCACAGAGAGACTTCAGCTGATTCAGAACTCTGAGGCCAGGCTGCTAACTAAAACCCACAGGACTCTAGTGTTAGCATCCCTGCACTGGTACCAGTAACCTACAGAATCCATTTTAAAATACTACTCCTCACTTACAAACTCACTGACCATTTTCATTCCTTTTCATTTTTAGTTTATTTGAAAGGGGACAGTGCAATTTCATAAAACACATGATTACACATGGTTAAAAAAGCCAGAATTAGCCAGAAGGCTAGTTTTCATCTGTAGTCCCCTGGCCATGATATAAAAAAAGCAGTAAAATACATCTACAAGAAAAAACATCACTAATGTATCAAATAACATACAAACAAACTGTTGAGCAGATACTACACAATACCTAAACAATGTGATACACATACCATGTGATCACGACAGGCTTGTCTTTTAGTGTTGGCAGCTGTAGGTGTTGATAAGCCACAATTTCAATTTTTTTGTGAAAGCCTTGTACGTTGTGACCAGTTTAACTTCCTCATCTACTGAGCTCCACTCAGTGGTGCTCCTCACTGACCAGGCCGACTTGCAGGAAGTGCTCCTGCGCAGAGGAATGAGACGGTCACCTCTGACAGAGCCTCGAGTGATAGGCTCAGAGCTGTTTCTTTGGCTGGTGAAATCTGCCAGAGGATCTGGAGCCAAATCATGTAGTGATCAATTATGTCCAAACTAGAACACCAAGGTCTTCCACTGCAGGGTTACTATAGCCACTCCCACAAGTATCACCAGGAAAATTGGGGATGCAGCCATGGCCGACCATGCACCAAAACTATGGAACACAATCCCCGAGGACATCAGAGAAGCAGCTCACTGAATATAATTAAAATCAGATTTAAAACATTTTTGTTTTCATTGGCGTTTGAAGGGAGATAAAGATAAAAAATGGAGGTACAAACACTAACCCAGAATGCAGTCTTTATGCCATTTTATTTAAACTTTATAATTTCATGTATGTATGTACTTGTTATTGCATCTCGTTCAGCTATTTTTTGCAATTTTGTTGAAATCTCATTGTTTCTTCACTTGACTTGAAGTTCCGCTAAACAGGTTGTCATTCTAACAAGGACGAGTTGTATTGGATTCTATCCTGGTTTATTCTGTTCTGTAATTCAGAACGTTTCCAAATTGAAAGATGAAAGAGTGAGTAGTGAGTCACTGTAGTGACAAATGTGTGTAGTGTTACTGTTTGAGATGATCTCATGGTCCTGAGAGAGAAACAATGCATCCGTGTTTGATGCTGATTGGAGATCAGGCGTCTGACTCACCAGGTGTTAGTGAAGGGACGCACACAAAAATATATATTCACCTTCCACAGGATGTTGAGAATCTATTCAAATATTCCAAATGACTGTTCACTTGAGAGATGGTTATTGTTCTAGGTTAAGGGTGTCACACATGTGACCCATAGGATTAATCCGTGGGATATGTAATGCACACGTATAAATCACAGGTTTAGGCCTCGTATCATTTAAAACGCACTTATTTTTCTAAAGAAATTTCAGGGTCAGAGTTCTCATATTTTTTGTGAAAGCAGTTTGCAAATACTATGAATAAAAAAATGTATTTGCACGAAAACAAATCGAAAACTTTGGAGTTGTCGTTATTTTAAAGTTGTTATGCTGTTATTATTATTATGCATTTTAAAAAACTTTTACAAATTATTTTCTTCCGTCTTCTTCTTGGGGTCATATTTGTGTTTGAACTATTGTTCAGAAAATCACATCAGTTGTCATCCTTACCTTTGACACTCAGGTGGACACCGAGGGCAAACCGGAGCTGCAGGGGGCGCGAAAGAGGGCGGCGCAGGAGGTGGAAGGACTCCTCCGATACCTGGAGGAGAACGCCTCTCACCCGTCCCGAGTGGCCATCGAGGACCTCAGCAACAAGGCGCGGCAACTGGTGGACGAGAAGGTGGTGGCGCCGCAGCGTTCTGGAGGCGTGGCCGAGATCAACGACGACCTGGTGGACGCGTTGCAGGAGCTGGTGCTGAGGCTCACCCAAGTCAAGACCGAAGGGAGGGTGCCGCTGCGGAAGGCGCGCTACCGAGCACTAACGCGCCTGTGTGCCGTGCAGGATGTGATCGAAGGGCGCACTCAGCAGCAGACCCTCTCCCTGCCGCTGTCGGGCGACACCCACGAGGCCGTGCACCGCATCAACCAGGTGATGGTGAAGGTGAGCGTGGCCCGCAGTCAGCTGGTGGCTCTGCTGATGGGCCTGAGCGGGCGCGACAGCTGCGCACACCTGTCCCGCATCCTGACGGAGATGCAGGTGGAGCTGGATGCTCTGGATGTTTCTGGAAACGCCGCCGTCAGAAACTACCGGAAGCAGGTTGTGGAGGAGATCAACGGGCTGCTGAAACATCTGGACCTGGAAGGAGAAGGAGATGACACGAGAAGGTAGGAACCCCTCAGGAAGCAGCAGGTAGAAGAGAGTCATAGCGTCCCCAGTTTTTGTTTTTTTAATCTCGTTTGTTTTGACTTCGGTCGGCCTTTAAGAACAGCTGTCAAATCTCATCATCAGATTAAAGCGGATGATGAGATTTCATCAAATCACAGTGACGTGGAAAATTTGCCCACATTGGTTCAGCTCTACATACCTGAGCAGGCCTTGTAGGAATTGGGAGGTCAGAGGTCAACATATGTCTCTCTGTGACTCAGGCGGTTCACTTATTTATTTATTTACTGTTTTGTTTTGCTGCCTCTGGCCCTGTCATTGTGGGTCCGGAGTGTTGCCTTGTGGTGCATGAATGTAACTAATGTTGTCTAATGAAAACCCAAAGAGAATATTATTTTAAAAAATGCAGTATCCGCCTGTGACACGTAATCATTAAAGGTTTCAGTTTAAAAGTCCAGTCTGGGCACATGATGCATTTACTGACACTCAGCAGAGACAGGTCATGGGAAACACAGGGGAAGTCAAAGCTTCTACTTTTCACATTTTTGTAATTCTTATACTTCAATGTTGCACGTTTGAATGAAAGAAAATGATGGCTTCATAATCAAAATAGTCAAGATAAGCATCTGAATTTCAGTTTGAAGAAGAAAAGTGCATGAGACGTGTGGAAATAATGAGGTTTATACTTGATTCAGTGGGTGACACAGTCTGTAGGTATGGAACATTGGTGTGTTGGTGGTCTGGGTGGGGGTTTGAAATATCAATTTTCCAAACTATAAGTTTCTCCGGAGTATATGTCACACCAGCCAAAAAATGCATAATACAAAAGAAAAAAACATATATTAGTCGCACTCGAGTATAAGTCGCATTTTTGGGGGTAAATTTATTTGATAAAATCCAACACCAAGAACAGACATTTCATCTTGAAAGGCAATTTAAAATAAAAATAGAATAGAGAACAACAGGCTGAATAGGTGTACGGTATGTAACACATTCAGCTGTCGTTACATGATGCATAAACAACAAACTGAGAAGGTGTCTGGTTTGTTAGCGTAACACATTGTAGCGTCTCCCAATGAGGCACCGAGAGCTTTGCCTTTGACTGTTTTTATGAAATAACTCACAAGGTTACTGTCGGCCGTAACCACGACAAAAAACATTAATTAGTTCTGCTCAAGAACACACGTCCTCTGTTCTCTCCCAGCTCGTCATACCCACACACACCCATAGCCTGTCGAACACATCCCTGTGGTGCGTTCAGTTGCACCTTGTAATTCTAAACCTTACAATAACTTCAGTTCCTTTCCATTTTTTGCCTAGAGCGCCGTCAGTGAAAATAACATGAAATGATACAATGATGACGATTTCTTTCTGTTTTTTCCCTTCTGAGTTCGCCACAGCGAATTCAATTTACATATAAGTTGGTCCGGAGTTTAAGTTGCACCCCCGGCCAAAATATGAAAAAAACTGCAACTTGTAGTCCGAAAAATACGGTACTTAGAACCGCTTCATAGTCCAGTTCCACTGACAGAAAAACCACAGGGGTGACTACTAGGTCAAAGTGGGCTGATTTTTAAAAAAAAAAAAAAACTTGATTCATGATTCGATTTTTTTCCCTGATTTCCAAAAACATAACTGTGGACAAAACTTGTTTTTATATAAAATAAGTATAACTTTATTGTATTTTGGTTAAAATGCTAAAACAAAACATGCCAACTTCAAACAGAACAAAGTGACAAGTGCAATTTGTAAATATAATAGAACATGAGGACGCGCCGCAGTCAGTGCACTACGGAAAGCCTGAAGGGAGTCTTGGAGAATGCAAATTGTGAGGGAGAGGGGGTAAAAATCTAAAAAAAATCGATTTTCTCAAAATACTAATCGATTTGACTTAAAAACTCAATTCACGATTCGAGTCGATTATTTTGCCCAGCCCTACGTCAAAGATCCAAACGTGGGTGTAAAAGAAAGCACCGTCGACTCAAATGAAATCAAGCTAGTGGGCTCGGGTCCTTGACTTCCCCCTGGTGTTGACAGTTTGGAATATCAACACTACGTAGAACCGCTTTAACTAGACGTGAAACTTCAATGGTGTACCTGTAATTGCTGGTGCTGATGCTGCGGTTCAGCACCAGCGTCGGTCCTCAATCACAGGGAACTGATTTGAATAATGCAGCACCGACACACACTCGGACGCAAGTTAGAGACACATCATCTGGGTTTTGGACAAATACACCAACAAAGTGATTCATTATGTTGAATATCAGACTGAAGTACTCATTCAAGCGCCGTTGCTTTCACTTTGTGTGATAAAATATGTGCTGGGAGCCAGATTAATAGAAATAAATATTAATGAAGCATAAAATGAATGTGCTGTCTTTACAGAGGACACGTCAGCACTTTCAACTAAACACATTAGCTGAAGTGGTTGCAGTTTTGTAACGACACCATAAATACATTGCTTCATAATTTTACAGCCTGGTGAACTTTAAACAACTTTATGATGACACCTTTGTGTATTTTTGCACTGATGGTGATTCTCTGGTGTGAAGGAGCTGCGTCGCCTCCTCCACTCTATGACATTTTTCTTCCGTATACAAAACCTTTTTTTTAAAAAAATAGGCATTTAGTGGCATTGCAGTTCAGTCAGTATTGGTACACTGTTTGAAGCCGAATCACTCTGATAATATGACTGCATTTTATTCTTTTTTATTACAAAGATGTGATTATCGTACTTTGATAAAGGAAACTGAATGGTCATGGGGTATTGAAGTCATATGATTTTTTTTTCTGCTTTTACCTTTCTGGGGTCACCACAGCAAATCCAATTCACATTTTTGATTTGACTTAGACTTCCTTTATTTGTCATCACAGACAATCACACACACACAGTGAATCTGGCAACGAAATGTCCTTGACTGGCAACTGAAACACAAAATAAATATGGAAAATACAAAAGTGCAA
>JAPTHA010000016.1:21519275-21537541 GCA_029814585.1 Gymnapogon annona | reverse complement strand
GGTGGGTGGGTTGGGGGCTCTATGGAACATCCATGGGGTCACATTTCCACTGGACCCTCAAGTCTGTGTACTAGTGAATGTAACTAAACTCAAACTGTCAAAGTATGTGAAGAAACTGACAGAAATTCCATCACTAAGAAACTTGATAGGAAATGGAAATTGAATCCTGCCTCCCTTAACAGTACACCACACTGGATCAGCTCTACATACCCCAGCAGGATTTGTAAGACTTAGGTCACAGCTCAGAAGTCAACATAGGTCTCCACGTGACTTGTGTTTTTGTGTTGGTTTTGGGGTTTTTTTGTGTGTTTTGTCTGTTGTCTCTGATCCTGTCGATGTGTGTTGTGGATGTCGTTTTGTGGCGTATTAATATAACTGTAATATTGTCTAATGAACGATAAAAAAATAAATAACAAATAGGAACACTATTCATCAGCCAACCGCAGCATTTTCCTGACACAATACTCAGTAAAGTGACTACAACTACACCATAAATAATGCGGACAAAAACAGTTACAAATGACTAATTAATGAAAAGTTCAGAGTGGTTCGAGACTAATGGAATGTAATACAATTTCCCCATGGGGACAGGGATGAGGGTTATCAGTCCGCAGCCTAATTCACTTTGTTCTGACAAAAGCCTCTGTGTGTGTGGAGTGATGCAGAGTAACGGAGTCTGCGCTCTAATAAATGTCATGATTCTTTCTTTTCCTTTCGTTGATGCTCTCCCTCAGCAACAGATCAGGGCCCTGATTGGCCCGTTAAGCTAGGCGGGATCAAGCATCTAAAGCCCCGGCTCACCTGGCGTCTTTCAACCACCTCTGGTCCATCTCCTCCTGCCAGCCCTCGGGGGGGCTCTCCTGCCAGGCGTTGAAGTAGCGGATTATCCCCGGGTGCTCCAGCTTGGCCAGAGCCTTCACTTCTCGCATCACCTTCTCACGGGCAAGCTCCCTACACGATGAAAAAAATATATATAAAATACAACAAAGATGAGGTGTGATTTCTTATTCCGCTGTGAGAAAAGAATTCCTGACGATACTACAGCTTTATTCGTCCGTGGAGAACAACTCACTTTTGCAATAAAGCCCAGACACAGGTCAATAAAACACAAATATACAAGACGTAAACACCATAAAGAGAGTGAAGGGAACTGAACGGTTGACAATCCCAGTATAAACCATTACTGGGATATGACTGGTCCTCTCCTGCCTCCATAACCCTCATTCATCGGTCAGTGTGTCTGTGATGGCGTTTGTTTCGTGAGTGTGTGGATGGTTGAGGATGTTGTGTGTACTGCCAGTTGTATTGGTGACGGTGTGTCCACAGATAGTACTTGCATTTGCAGTGGTAGTAGTATTAACAGTAGTAGTACGTCCACTGGTAATACTTGTATTTGTAGTAGTATGGTAGTACTTGTATTTGTAGTAGTATTAACGGTAGTAGTACATCCACTGGGGAATACTTGTATTTGTGGTAGTAGTGTTAACAGTAGTAGTACACTAGTAGTACTACTACTAGTAGTAGTATTCCACTGGTAGTACTTGTATTTGTAGTGGTGGCATTAACAGTTATTAAACTTGTTATACTTGATTGATTGACATATAGAATCAAAACAACACCAACATTACAGCAGTGTGGAAACAATTCTAATCAGAAACATAAACAGTTACCCAGAGTGAAGTAGTGTTTTTTTTTACGCTACTACAAACCCACTTATTCTTGGAAAATAATGAATAGGATCCTTTCAATTCCACTGAGTGTGGCATTAAAATAAACAGCCTAAATACACCACGGGCTCATTGAGGAATAATTAAATGTCTACTTTGCAATGCACTGCGTGAAGCATGATCAACAGCGGGGGTGAAAGGAACGTACACACAGAGCCGTAGCAGCTCAAGACTCATTTTTCATGCTTGTCAGTGTAAATATATACACGCGCCATCAAACCTCAGAGTCTTTTCAATATTTTCTCTTATTCAGATGAGTAACTTCGTGGCTTGTGCAACTATAAAAGGAAGAGGAAACGGACATGAAAAGATGGGGCCTCCAGCGAGGTACCTGTTGGGCAGACGGATCCTTTTGATGGCGTAGTTGCAGTCGTCCACTTTGTTGCGGGCTTCAAACACAACGCCGAACCCCCCGCGGCCGAGGCACTGCACTGGCTCAAAGTCGGTGAGATACCTGAGGCGAGACACTTAGCTCATCACCATGTCAAAAAAAAAAAAAAAAAAAAAAAAAGGCTGATTCTTATCTCAGCCTGAAAAAAAACCACATTGATTTTGTATGTAATGAAGGCTTTCAGCGACTGGGTCATGTTTATGGAAGTGGGAAATGATTTTGCTTGTAATTAATTTTTTAATGCCTTTATCTGAAGATCAAGAGTTAATTATTTTGTTAACTCCAAGCATCAAAGCTTGTTCTCACGTGCTAACGAGGAATCAAAAAGGACCATTTCTACAGATAACAAGATAATTCCTCACGAGTTAAAAAAAAAACAAAAGCCGGCTGACCTGAATGTTATCTGTAACAAAGGCAGCCTCATCCTCCGCCTTTACCTTGACAGAATTACAGCCTGATGTGTTTATCAGTAATTAGTGCGTATTGATCCAATATTTTCCGCTTTAATCAGTTGCTACAGCTGCCAAGGTGCATGCTGGGACGGCACTCCTGCTCTCTGATAAACCCAAGTAATGAGAGGAAACCACCTTTTGTTTTCTCCGATGAGATAAACCAACTCATTATCACACGGTGGAAGATTTATCTCCACATAATAACAAATTAATTAACTCTATTCCCTGAGATTAAAGCAACATAAAAAACAATAGGCGTGTGTGTGTGTGTGTTTGTGACATCTGTACATGTCGGGGTGAACTTTAAGACTGAAAACTGTCAGTGATGATGAGTCTAGGTCTCTGTGGCTCAGGAGGTGAAGCTGATCATCTAATAACCGGAGGATTGGCGGTTCCAATTCCTGCCATGTGCCGTTGTGTCCTTGGGGAAAGACACTTCAACCACCTTGACTCCAGTGCCCTCGCTCTGGTGTACGAATGTGTGTGAAGGTTTGGAGGTGGTCGGAAGGGCCATTTGGCACAGATTGTGCTGCCATGGCTTCCGTCAGTCTGATCCCAGGGCAAAATGTAGGCCAGTGCAATAATAACCCCCTGAGTGAATGTGAGTGAAAGAATGATCATTAATGTACTTAATATGAACCTTAATGTACACACTTTGAGTATGTGTTAAAGGAAGAGTGGAGTATAAATCGAATCCATTATCATTATGATGGTATTCACTATGAGCAGCTGTCATCACATCCAAGGCATTTTATTCTGTAAATCACACACACTCGGGGTGTTTGGGGGGTTGAAAGCCTTGGTCTTATATGGAAAACCATGGGCACATGTGATGCCGACCTTAGCTCCTGATGGGCGTCGTCCACCTAAGAGGCTGACTCATGTCCATCTCAGCTGCTGCAACTGTCGCCAGTTTTATTTAAGGAAACATCTGCTGCGTGTACTGCGGCAGGCGTGGAGGGGGGAGGGAGGGAGGGAGGGAGCAGCGTTTGTCATATTTTGGGGTTGATCAGAAGAGGGAAAAGTGAAAGCTGACGACAGCAGGGAGAGGCGATGCACACCTTAATCACATCTGGGCTTGGGTTTTGGGTGGGTTCCGTCACATTATTGAGCGCCCTGAATGTAAATATGCAAATTCCATCGATCAGACTTCAGGAGGTCGGCGGCAGCCCATAAATTACGGCTACTGATCATATTTGGGATGTCCAAAGTAACAAAAAGCTTCTGACAATGTGCTGACAGTGATGTAAAGGGACGCGGCGACCCCGTGGCAGATGCTGCCGGGCAGGGTGTGGACGGCGGGGGGGGGCAAGGTCATTCTCATTTGATGGCAAACACATGAGTTATCCAATCATGCGCTACTACTACGGCTTGTATCTCCTATCTCTGCTTGAGCTATCCAGGCAGGCTGGAAGACCAGTGGTCACCATGGTAACAGGGCCGATTCTGTGTAGCTACACCTTGACAGACTGAGTCTCGCACGTGGCGTTTCAGATGTGAACGCGAGTCCTCCAACAGAGCTGTGGTGGCGGCGGCGTTACATGTTTTCCTGAGTCATGACAAAATCGTTTAGGCTGAGTGTGTTTTTGTTCTGAGTGCCAGTGTGTTAATGGGTACCTGGACACATATTCACTGGAACGGGTCTCCATAGCAACTGGCTCTTTGGATTCCACAACTTCAAGGTCAAACTTGGAGTCTGTCTGGCACTGTGTCTCCGACTCTTTGCGTTGCTTCAGGACAGAAAAGATTAGATTAGATTAGATCCCTTTATTAGTCCTCTGCGGGGAAATTTCAAGTTACAGCAGCACATATACGACAAGACACACAGAGGGATACTGCAAATACGATGAAAAATAAGAGTAAATCATAATATAAATATATAAATACAAATAAGAAAAGAAAAGAACAGATTGAGTGCAACAGTAAAGATCAATAAAGAGACATCGTCAGTTATATAGTAAAATAAGTTATGTAGTTATACAGTTATATAGTTATACCCTTATTGTTATATAGTAATATACAGAGACATCGTCAGATATGTAGTAATATAGTTATATAGTTATACAGTTCTATGGTTATACCGTTATATTGTTGTATAGTAAGATACAGAGAAATCGTCATTTATATAGTAATATACAGTTATATAGTTATACATTTATATAGTTATACCCTTATTGTTATATAGTATAGTACATCAGATATATAGTAATATACTGTTCTATAGTTATACAGTTCTGTAGTTACACCCTTGAGAGTTATATATAGAGAGAGTTATATAGTAATATACTGTTGTGTAATAATTATAGTAATTAATAATTATAATAATAAATAATAATAATTAACAGAGGAGGAGAAACTTGAGTCAGCTCATTATGTTAAACTGTGCTGGTATAGAACACAGCAACACTGAACACATCAGCTGTTATGGTTTCACAGTGGGACGTGTGAACAGTTGCATTCATATTCAGGCCTTTGGTTTGGTTTTTAAGTTGAATGTAGTTACAGTTTCACTCTTAGATTTGGATTAGATTAGATCCCTTCTAATGTAATCTAATTGTAATATGTGCAATTTACGGGAATTTACTAGTTTAAGTTTTGGTAATATTCACGTTAACTGATTTTTATTTTTTCCCCTACACCGCCGTCTCCGTTCTTACCCGCACATAGGCCATGGGCGCTGAAGGGTGGAAGAACTTGCGGACGATGTAGGTGGTGGCGGCGATGCAAAAGATGATGGTGCCTATGATCTCCTTCCACCAGGGCAGGAGCAGCACGGGGTCCTTGTTCCTGCGGTTCTCCACCCTCCCCCCGTTTCCGTTTATCAGGCTGATAGCGCTGTCCCGTTTCTCCCGGTAACGTTTGCCATACGGGAAGTAATAGCCATTGTCTAGAGAGGGGACAGAACAGGTTGGCGGCCTTTCATTGGTTGTGTCATTTTTATGAGTCGACTGTAGGCGTCGTACAGTTTGTGTTCTCGTTCGTTTTTGTTGTTCATTATTATAGTACCTTTGTGTTCGAGTTCATTTGTATTGTATTTGTGTTTTAGTTCATGTGTGTTCTACTTTGTACTGTAGTTTGTCTGTGTTGTATTTCTGTTCTAGTTAATTTGTATTGTACCTTTGTGTTCTGGTTTGTTTGTGTTGTAGTTCATGTGCGTTCTAGTTAATTTGTGTTCTGGTTCCTGTGTGTTCTACTTTGTTTGTGTTGTAGTTTGTCTGTGTTGTATTTGTGTTCTAGTTCATTTGTATTGTACCTTTGTGTTCTAGTTCATGTGTGTTCCACTTCGTGTTCTACTTTGTGTTGTATTTGTGTTCTAGTTCATTTGTATTGTAGCTTTGTGTTCTAGTTCATGTGTGTTCCACTTCGTGTTCTACTTTGTGTTGTATTTGTGTTCTAGTTCATTTGTATTGTAGCTTTGTGTTCTAGTTCGCGTGTGTTGTATTTGTGTTCTGGTTCCTGTGTTTTACTTTGTTTGTGTTGTAGTTCATTTGTATTCTAGTTCATGTGTATTCCACTTCATTTTGTGTTCTACTTTGTGTTGTAGTTTGTCTGTGTTGTATTTGTGTTCTAGTTCATTTGTATTGTATCTTTGTGTTCCTGTTCATTTGTGTTCCAGTTCATCTGTCTTGTTGTATGTTCATTTTCTTCTGCTCTACCTTATCCCAGTCTCACTAAAGACATTTCTTATCTCAATGAGACGTATTGGCTGATATAACATACTGACATTCACTCTATGTATCAAAGTTCTAAGTACTTTATATGTTCTAAGAGTGGCCCTCCCATGCACAAACTGGATGTTCACATTTGAGTTGTTCAGGCAGTTATAACTTGTGCAAATTTCCGGCAAAAAACAACGTTTGCCTGTATGGGAAGTAGTAGTGGTTGTCTAGAGAGTCTCACCGTATGGATACTGAAGGATGGACAGGGCGCCGTTGCTGTACTCGTCATGGGAATACTTGTCATTATTCAGACACTTGTCGAACTCATCGGAGCCGACGAGGGCGGGCGTTCGCGATGGGGAATCTGCGTCAAGGACGAGATCAATCAGGACTTTGATTTGAGCCGAAAGACGGATCAATAAAGATGGAGTAAGAAAATCAGGCTGGTTATGCTTAAAGAGGAGCAGAGATAGAAGTCTATCGAACAGGGACGCTAATGAGAACCAGAGTCCCTGCGTGGAGGGTTCAGACAGCTGTGGACTTACGGATTAGGGGCTTCCACTTCACAGTGGGGAGTGGGATTATGTCCTTCTCCAACCCGATGGCTTTGGAGGGGAACTTTTCTGTGATCCTCACTGAGGACTGGAGGTAGAGTTGTCCCTGGAACATCCCTGAAAGCAGCAGATTGGTACTGTGTATTTACAGCATTACCAGACTGGATGTATTATTAAAAACTACATGCAATCACATATTTTCATCAACTGAATTAAAAAAAGATAAAAAACACAACCAATTCAAACTGTATTTTATTCCCTCCAAATTAAAAAAAAAAAGTATCAATATAATATTTTTCCCTTTGGATGATTAGATTTTATGGTTTAAACTTTTTAAACGTCACCTTTGATACAAACAGCTTATTACACAAACAAAAAAGTACTGCATACAACTACCACAAAAACAATTAAACTTGACGAGTAAACCAACTTTAACCTCAAACTGAAAACATTCACCATTATCAACATTACAACCATGACTCATGCATCAGACTGTACAAGCCGTCCCGGTGCACAGTCCGTGTGTATGGGTTTACCGAGGTAAATGCTGGAATCTGAAGAGTCGCCGTTTTTCCCTCCTCCTTCTTCATCCTCCTCCTCCTCATCGGCCTCTGTCTGGCTGCTGTCATCAAACAGGCTGATTGGTGTGACTTTGCCCCCACCCACCAGCCAGGCCGAGGCAATGGGTGTACAGAACTACAGGAGACAGGCGACACACACACACACACACACCAGTGAAAACACTGCAGTGCATGGACCTGAGGTGTTATCCAGCATTTTAAAGCAGTTTGCATAAGTCGGTGCAAACTTTGGAAAAGAGAACTCACTGACTGCACTGCGCGTTTTTTGTTGTTTTGTTTTGTCTGTTGTCTCTGATCCTGTCATTGTGTGTTGTGAACAGTGTCTTGTAGTGTATGAATGGAACTGTAATATTGTCTCATGAAAAATATAAATAAAATGACATTAAACAAAGAACAAATTGCTAACATAGATGCCATCTCAACAGCTCGCGGCCGATCAGACGCTGAGTCAACACACTGGTGTTTATTCTGATTGGTGCTGTCATAACATCTCACCCGACGCTCCCAGACCAGCTGTCCGTCAGGCTCAGTGCTGAACGCCATCACCTTCCAGCTGTGCACAGACACTTTAATGACCAGGTCCCGGATCTGCTTTGGACTTTGCTGGTTCTCCGTCTGAGCCCTCTCTTTTGGTTCCTCGCTGATGACCTTTGGACTCTCCTTCCAGACGTCGCTGTTTGCCACTTCTCCTTCCAGGAAGTTGATTCCCGCCTGCGCCTCTGGAAGGAGCTTCAGCTCGAAGCTGCCCACGCTGAAGTTCCACCTAACGTCCGAGGTAATGACAGAGAAGGTTCAGACACTGATGTGAACCGATATTGGCCGAGCAGGCGCTGACTTGATTAACCGTGACTGGAGAGTCAATAAAGTCTGTGATTGGAGTCAAACTCACTTCTCCATCCCTGATCGAGGCCTGATGGCTCGCACAGTCTTCTGAGTCCTCTGCAGCAGGAGCATGTCTTCGGCCTCCATGTCCTCTTCCCCCCACCGGGTGCACCCCCCCGCCGAGCAGATGTACCGAATCTGAGGAATCAAGAAGGAAGCTTAGCTGGTTTTAAGATCCACTATGTGGACACGTTGAATCCAGGTGTAGGTTTTCTAACAGGAGTCTGGGATATAAAACAATAATGACTCATGTCACTATTGAGCTTATATTGGATCAATATCATTAGAATAGAATAGATCTATTACACTGGTTAGTTTGGTTAGTTAGTGTCACCATTGAATTGAATTTTTTTTTTTTAGTTGAAAAAGTTTATTTCAAATATGCTACACAGCAATGGATGCAAAAGAAGCAGAAACACAAAAACAAACAAAAAAAACAAGAACAAAACATATGCACAAGAAACAAAACATATTTGCACAAGAACAAAACATATCTGTATTAGCATATTCAAAAAGGAGTGGGAGGAAGTCAAACAGACCATTGGTCTCTTTGATTATAAACTATGTAGACAAAAGTATGTAAACACTTTGACTTCAGGTGTGTGTTTTCTAACAGGGGTCTGGTATCCAAAACAATAATGACTAATGTCACTATATTGTTTTTATTGGGGTAAATATCATTGCATTGATTAGTTTGGTTTAAATTGTCAATATTGTTTCCAAAATGGCTCAGAGATGCATTTCACCTCATTTCTATCAAAATATTTTTTCTTATCCTATTTATGACTATAATTTGAAATGTTCTTCCTCTGAATTTCTAATCCATATTTACTGCTCTGGGTGTAAATAGTAATTTTCTACCACAACCAAACATCTGCTTTCTTCACGTCGCTGATAATAAAATATTACGATTTTTATCTCGAATCACCATGAACAGAACATCTTACAGTTAAAGTCACTGTATCTAAAGTATTGGGACATCTGTCCCAATACTTTTGTCCATATAATGTATATTTCCTCAACGTACAGCATCATTTCAAACGACGGTGATGTCAGTATTTAAGCATGTTTTCTCATTTTTCCTGTGCACCCAGACCAGTGTTCTTGTGTTTAGTCTGACTGTACGAGTTCTTTGGTTGTATTTGAAATGTGCCCTTTCTGTTCGTACGTACTTTAATTATTAATTTACTGTATTGTACTGTTTTTCTTTGTAGATTAGAGCCTTTCTCTCCTTAAAAGCATTTGTTTTTTTTATTTACCAACACAGTTTAACTAGGATGACTCCACCAACCTTGCCGCTGTAGGCCCCCAGGCCGTAGGTAGTGAGGGACTTGCCCCCGACCAGGACCGTGTCGTCCCCGATGCGGTACGAGGACTCCAGCAGGGACTCCACGCTGAAAGGCACTGCCTCCATACTGTCCCTGTCCCGGTTCCACTGGAACAAGGCACCGTCCAGCGAAGGGATCACCATCTTATTGCCAAAAACCTACAGGCAAAAACAGACGAAAACTGTGAAGGCAACCATGGAAACCTGCATGGAAAATGTACCAGTACACCACATGGGTTCAGCTCTATATACCCCAGCAGGGCTTGTAGGACTTAGGAAGTCAGAGTTCAATGTATGTCTCTATGGGATTAATGCGGTTGACTTTTTTTGGGGTCACTGTATCTATTTTGTGTTTTTGTACTCTTCATGTGGGTTTTTTTCTTGTCTGTTGTCTCTGATCCTGTCACTGTGTGTTGTGAATGTCGTCTTGTAGTGTATGAATGGAACTGTAATATTGTTTGATGAAAAATCCAAATAAAATATAAAAGTATGGAAAAAGAAAACTGACGTTTAAGATGGATTTCTCATGGAACAATATTTAAATTAAATGTTTATTTTTATCATGTTTCAGTTCCAGTCAGTCTTACTGTAGCTGACTCACTGTAGTCGGCTAATGCTAATGTATTATGTGTTAGGACAGCCCTTTGAAGGTAGTGGATGTAGGGAACACATGTGACCATCTGGTCATGACAAAATACACACCAGAGAATAAGTCAGTATTTCTAAATAAAACACCGCTCAGAATCTGATAAATAAAATAATGCAAGTTATGGATTTTTTCTATGCCTGTTCACTTCACTCTCTTAGTTAAAGACAGGTTGAAGTAACAGGTATGAAATCTGAATCCAAGTATAGACTGTGTGGAACTTTTTCACTGAGACCAATTCCTGAGCAACACAGGTAATAAAAGAAGTGATCGACTTCCATTCCTTCTGTCTGATGCAATTCCTTTTAATGGTCTGTAAACATCCTGGAATATCGCTCTCTCTCCCCCGGTTTGTTAAGTCCTTTGCAGCTCAGACAGACAATCGTTGAAACACAAAAACACTTGCCCACATCGGCTGACACATATATGCCCACGCAGCAGTGGCTCCAGCCCCCGCACACTTGGACTCAATCCACACACAGGCTCGGGACCATTACACAACTAAGAGCCCAAGTCATTAACCTGGATCTTTACAAAAGTGTGCGTTAGCTATGAGGTGCTCGCTTGAGGGTGCGTTGGGGGGGTGGGGTGAGAAGAGGATGACATCACTGCACAAAAAAAAAAAAAAAGTTGAGTGTAATCCCGATTTAACCTGGAGCAGCTTTATCTTGTCAGGAGCTGTTAAGGCAATTGTTTGGGTCGGACGTGTCACTCATTATGACACAGAGACTGTCAAACGATTTATGGACGCCCGTGTTATTATTCAGTCCTGTCAAAAAACCTGTTCAGCGACGAGCCAGCGACGACTGACAACATTCTTGAGGCCGAAACATAATCAACAAACGGCAAATGAAACAAAGTACAAAGTGCAATGTGATATGTGCAAAATAAAACGCCAGCTTTGTCTTTGATCTTCACGTGTTGTATGACATGACTCTGGCCCATGGCTCTGTAAAGCATGTTTAATGATAATGCGCCGTGACACCCTGCACATTTCAGCCTCTGAAAAAAACATTATTCCACTGTTAATGATATATGTATAGAGTAATGCTTTCTGCTAAATGGGTAATTTAATAAACGGTTTTGTAAATCACACACATTCCTTCACTCTACAGCGTGTCTGTAAAGTGTGGACTCATAGGATAAGTGGAGATTTTTCATTTAATTTGACTGTTATTCAATTATTGGGTTTTTTTTCCTCCATAGATGAAATATGGCTTTTTCAAAGGAAGACAGAGTTGAGCTGGTACTTCTCAGTGCACATGAAGAATGGTCATATCCAAAGATAGCAGACCGATTCAATGTACGTCATTCTAGGAGCAATCCAATTGGTTTACTGGTGGTGGTGGTGGAGGTGATTAGGACATTTAAGGAACCAGGCAGCATCATGAGCAAACCGTACGAGATGAAACAGCAGAAATTGTTGCAGCCAAAAACGTATGCAAGTTGCAAATAATCTAAATTTTCACTTGTGAGTCCAGACTTTACAGGCAACCTGTACTTTGTTTTCAGCCTTCATAAATCAAACGTTTCTTCACAACACCTAAAATATTGGAGTAATCAAAAGCAAAAAAACAAATCAGTTCACTCAAATAAAACAAAACTCCCTCTACTTCTGTAAAATTAACAAAAGCCGTCGGCAGAACTGCATGATGGATAAAAAACAAAGACTGAATGCGGAATAATAAAATCCTCATCACGTTTCAGTCTCAGAACAGTAATGACTCTGGTGACAGACACTTCAGGTCATAATGCGACTGAACCCGTGCTCCCCGGAACGCCAGAACACGGGAACTTGACCGGCGCGGGTCAATCACCTCGTTTGCAAATCCTGCGAGATTCTAAAGTAATTAAGAGCAGTGTCTGTAGTGGATCTAAATGTGTGTCAGGGTGATTTACTGGAGGGAGCAGAGGTGATGTCATCGCTGCAGAAACGCGGATGAGGATAAATTTAGCCAGTGAAAGGAGGAGGGGTTTACAATGTGACCATCACATCACCCCACGCTGGCATGACCAAAGGGGAGGGGAGGGGGGGAGGGAGAGAGAGAGACTTCTCAAAGCTGTGGATGAGTCATCGGGTTCCAGACAATTTAATCTGAGCTCCTGATCCGTCCGTTACTGTGGATCGACTGCCCCCGCCACCCTTTCTCTCACTACACGTCTGCTGGTCTTTAATCCGGATTAATTATGGAAGAGATGATCAGATCAACTGTGATGTGATGGATAAACTCCACAAATCAACAACAGCCAGAATTATGAGAGAAAGTTTTGCAGGAAAGTTGCAGGAGCCGGAACTTCCCGAGGAACTAAAGTGCGAACGTGCAGGTTCTGCGTGTGTGGGAGGGCATCCTTAGAACGTATAAAGAACTTAGAACTTTGATACATAAGTATAATAATGACTGTCAGTATGTTAGAGTAGCGATTCTCAACTGGTGGGTCATGACCCAAGACTGGGCCGTGGAACTGTTTTCAGTGGGTCGCAGACCTTTGCCAGGGCAATAATTAATGTCAAATAATAATTATAATAAGTGCCTTTAATTTTGAAGAGATTATTTATTTTATATTGATTTTGAGTTTGTGCATCAAAACTGAAGAAGTATTTATTCCATAAAAAGCACAATTTGTTTTAGATTTACCAACTGATAAGGTCAGAAGAAGAAAAGTTGGTTTTTGTATACTTGGATCTTTTTCAATTGCACTTTTTGTTTAATTTGTGCTCAATTTAATCTGTATGCAAATTTTCCCGAGTGGGACAACTAAATGAATCTAAGCTAATCCAATTTGAGTTTGTGGATAAAAACCGAAGACACTACATTTATTCCATAATGCACTGTTGGTCGTCATATTTGCATTTTTATTTTATTTTTAAAATTTTAGTTTTATTGCCAGAATAATTTACTGAATAAACTTTAAAAGTACAGTCACTGAAGTGTGACTGAATGCTATGTTAAATCAATTTGAAAAGTTGACTTTTTTGTTTGATAAGGGTCAGGGGGGGGTCGTCATTAAGGGGTGACGGTGAGTCCTGAAAGCCAGACCAGTTGAACCACTGTTAGATCATCATTTATTTACCTGTATTTAAACAGGAAGTCCCATTGAGATAAGCAAGAACTGGCCATGGTAGATCCATAGAAAATCAACATACAACAACACAAGTGAACGAACAACAACCCAGACGAACTGCAACACCGCAGATCTATTCTAGCATAATCAAGAAAAATCAGTGAAACTCCTCCCTCAACGGCACGCTTTAACCTATTTCTTTTTCTTGTATCCATTGTCACAGACGCATTGTAATAAACAAAAACGAAGAAAAGCTCAGCACGGACTAGACTCCATCTGTTATATACGTTCTGATGCGTCTCAATGGTAATGTGCTGAAACACTAAAAACACTAAACAAAACAAAAAAAAGGTATTTGCAGCCCTGACGTTTTGACGAATCGCGGCTCTTTGCAGTAGAAGCCCCCATGCCGAGGAGGGACTTTTTTGGGGGGTAAACAAAGGCTTCTGACCTACATTTTGACTGGGGTCCGTGGAGGAAAGGGCTTCCTCTGTGGGTTTCTACTTCCTGCAGTGGAAACAGGCTAAAGTTCAGGCGGTGTCCTACTGACCGCACTACAACTAACTCACTTTCCATAGTTTTTTTTTTTTTTTTTAACACTTTTTTGTTTAAGACTACTATCCCCCTCAATGGCATCACGTGCGTACCTCATAAATGTAGTGGGGCTATATGCTGAATAATTAATATTTTCTCTGCCTTAAAAATCATTAGGGTTCGGTCCGGGGTAGTTGCGGTTGAGGCCGCGGAGGCTTTTGTGGCCGACTGGATGATTCTCTTTGACATGCACCGACTGGTCTTGAATGATAAAACAGCCTGTCAATATACAAACCAACAAGGAGTGTACCGGGTTTAAGTGATACGCCGGCCGGGATGAGACTTGTGAAGGTATTCACACCTAACGTTAACTCTAAAGGCCAGTGCAGTTCCCCCATGCATCAGCATTTTAAATAATGTATAAATATCTTATACGTTTGGCTTTAACAACAGACTATGAGAAAGAAAAAAGTAAAACGAACAAAACAAAACAACTTAAAAAGTGAATGATGTGTTTCTTCCAAAAACACAGTAATTGATTTTAATTTGGAAACTCCAAGAAAATGTAATATAAATACAGTAGACTGAATAGTTCTATATTGAATGGTTTCCCTGATACAAGTTACTTGACACAACAGACTACACTGACCGCAATACATTATCTAAGTAACATGGTCTTACTTTCCCTGTAGACGTGATATGCCTGGTAAAATATTAACATGTTGGCTTGAGTTGGTAAAATGCACATATTATATCGAGCAAGAAATTATTCATGTGTCAAGACTTCATATCCCTGTTGCTTTGGCTGAAATCTAACCTATGTTTGGATCTACTTTCAGGTTTGACGAAGCCAAGTTTCTGACTTTTATATTTACAGTGTCTTTGGTCAACTTTCAGACCTTTTGTTTATTGTGTAGTCCAAGCAATAGAAAAAAACCCAAACTCTATACGTACAAGGAAACCAATAGCGGAACACAAGCTAATAAATAAAAAGTGATCAATACAGTCCAGTAGTTTCCATGTACTGTATTTAAGTAATAACAAATAAATAATTTATGTAGCTGAAAAAGGAGTGGGAAGAAGAAAAACTTCTATGACCCCACTCCCTCTACTCATTTGCAATACAACATATAGCTTAATATTCCCTGATAACAAATTAAATCAATATGGAGTCATAATGATAGAAATAACAGAATAATAAACAGATTAGGAAAACGTATGTCTATTATATTCAGTAACTATATCCAACATATTATAACACGGTATAAACAAACAAACAAACAATCAGTGGGCTCACACCTGAACCCCCACCATCCTGAAGGCTTATTGGAGGCTACGTTCTACTAGGATAAAATAATGAACATTAATGACACGTAACTGATTATTCACACAGGTTTAAAAATTAGAGAATGCTTGTGTCTTTCATTGCATCTGTGGAACAGTTAATACCTTTCAGTGTCAAATTTAAGGCTTAATCTGTCAACACTAAGGATAATTAAGGCCTTAATTCAGGAGAATCCCATTAAAGTCTTTAATATTTTGTTTAGATTTTTCTTTTGAGAATATTACAATTACATTCACACAATACAAGGCGACATTCACAACACACAATGACAGAATCAGAGACAACAGACAAAACACACACAACCCCCCGCCCCCAGATAAATAAGAAGCCCATGAATCACATCAAGACATATGTTGACCTCTGACTTCCTAAGTCCTACATTCCCTGCTGGGACACAAAGTCTTTTTAAGGATCTGTAGACACACCATAATATACACGCAACATAAGTGGAGATGTGATCAAAGACCTGTAAATGCAACTGATGTTAATGTTTGTGACTGATGTGTGGAATAAACTGTTAATTTCAGAAGTAATGCCAAAATCAAAGAAACCAGCAGAACGTTTACAACATCTTCAATGACCAGTGTGGACGTGATGCACATAAGGAACCTAGTGAATGGAAACCTATGGCGCTGCTCTACAAAAGGTGATTTCAGTGCAATGGTTTGGAGGGCAGAGACATTATGTGGATTGTGGGCGTTTGTTCAACGTACAGAAGAAACCTCACATGTGAGCAAATTATGGTTTGATGAACCCAGGGATGAATATATGATCAAGGACAACCCACCCTCCGCACACAGACACACACTCACACACACACACACCCCCTGCCCCCCCACGCTGCACCCTGGATTTCTTTGTCTCGTCTGCTAGTTTTGTTTTCTTGCAAATGTGTCGATTAATTAAGCATGGAGAGCATGTTAGAAGTGATTGAAAACAGAAACACGATAAACAGGCTTTGATTTCTGGATTTTAGGTGGAATAATAAAAATGATGATTAAAGATTAAAGTTGTGTAAATGCATTCTTTATCCCTGCGTGTGTTTGAATCACGGAATTCCAATTTGGCCAATTAGTGTTTCAAGGTTTCTTCATTCATGTCCTGAAAATAATTATTAAAAAAAAAGAAAAAGAAAAAAAAAAAATCACTTTTACTGTGAGTCTCATTCATTTTTTTTTTTTTTTGTGCGGCGTGGGGGTGCAACTGCAGGAAGTTTTCAGCTGCCCCACTGGCCTTGAAACGTCTGGTACATTGGTGTGTGTGTCATTATGTTTACTATGGTCTGGATGTGTTCTACTGCACTAGTGTCATCATCTGGAGGGGCTCTGATGGCTGTTTGATATCATTAATCATGTCACTGCGCTTCACCCTTGGGAAGCATGGTGGTTTGGGGCGGGTTCAGCGGGACTCAGGTGGGGGCTTTTTGGGGAGGGGAGGAAAGGGAGGGGAGGGGGACATGTTGCCGCAGACGCTCCAGCGCTTCTGTCAAAACACAATCAGTGTTCACCCACAGCTAATGTGACTGTGTTGGCCCACAAGGATACTGCTCCACTTAACGGCGGCAGACGACACGACAACACAGAGAGAGAGGAGGAGAGTGGGTCCCGCGTTTGTGTCGAGCTGGCTTATACACACACACACACACACACACACACAATCCGAATGCCTTTGCTTTGATACCGGTTTACACCAATTCTCGACCAATTGAAAAAGCAGTCTTTAGTGTTATTTCACAGCTCATTTCCATGTTTCCACTCTCACCACATTTAATGCATGAACATGTTTCCAGTTGAATCCCCAGGATGTTAAGCACCTGGATTTCATCGTGAGAAGAAGTGAATACATTTTTTTTTTTAAGTCGTGTAAAATCTCGTTTATTCCCACTATAAAAAGAGAAACCCGTGCACCTCCTCGCCTTCGGCAATAGATGTAGCCCTAGAGGATAAGAACACTCTCTGTGTGAGATCCAGAGGAAAATACTGATCTTTAAAGTCAAATAAAGGAGTATACCTTCAGTGGAGGGGGGTGCTGCCGTTTGGGGGATTTTCTTTGGACGATCATAGATTTCGGGTTTTAATTTACTATGGCTGGTGTGACACTTCAAATGAAGAGTTAAAATAAAAAAAATAAAAAACTGCCTCAGCAATGGAACTAAATATTGAATTCGGTTTCAAATGTCATGGTGTTTTTTGATGGGTCTTTTGTCTTGTAAATACCCCCCACTTTTGCATCGTTTAGTTTTTTTGCACCATTTCCTGTTATTACACTGTTGCAGGAGCTGCTATTATTTAAATTTCATTGCGCTTTTGTACAACGATAATAAAGAATTCTGATTCTGATGAAGCGGTTTGCTGACTGCCATGACAGTTACCCTGCTGAGCCCTGGCGATGGAACAGACTCCGGATGGATCTGAGAGAAACACAGAACCTGGACTCTTTTAAAGTTAAACTGAAAACTCATCTATTCAAGAACGCTTTTAATTGCTGAGTGTTTTAATTTTAACCCTTTGTTTTTTAATTTACTTCACTTGACTCACCTTTATTTTTGTTTCCATCTCCTATAGTAGCACTTTGACATTCCTTGAATGAAAGGCGCATTACAAATGTATTATTATCAAATGTATTATTAATTATTATTAATATCAATAATAAAGTTTAGTTTCCAGGCCTGTGTGAACAACTGGGAGAGGAAATTAATCAATGAATAAATACATTAATAAAGGCAAAAAATTAAACAATTAAAACAACAAAATCAGATCATCCCTGAGAAAGACTGATCTTGTGACAAAACTATGGGTTGTATGGCCTTTTTCATTTCCATCACCACGCTGGGAGACTTACTGCTTGTCACATTAGTCACTGTGGGGAGATGGATTGTTGTTCATAGTGCGGCGATCAATCAAATTCCCTCATTGTTCATTCATTGGAGCTGCGTGCCAGCACAGGTATGCAGCAGTGTGTGTCAGAGCAAGTATGTGTGCATTACTGTCTATTAGCTGAATGACATCATCCCTGGTCTGAGGCATTACCTCACCTCCCTAATCACCCCCTTCCGACTGCATCCCTTTGACCCCACCCACCCAGTGTGAATCACTTCACATTGCC
>JAPTHA010000016.1:21471000-21484528 GCA_029814585.1 Gymnapogon annona | reverse complement strand
AGTGGTGTGAATGTCCTCACAGGCCACCGTAGAGTAGCATCAACCGCTAACAGCTAAGCTCTAACCTGTTATCAGTACCGTTTACATTATTATATCGTTACTGTCCATCTTATTTATTTCTTATTTATATTGACTGTTGAATTTTTGTTGTCACCTTTACACTGCAGCCACTTATGGCTTTGGATTCACTTCAGCAATCTTGCACTTTTGTATTCCATATTTATTTTGTGTTTTCAGTTGCCAATCGATGACATTTCCTTACCAGATTCATTGTGTGTGTCTGTGCAATGACAATAAAGGAAGTCTAAGTCTAGAAACTAAGTGAATATTTATTTATTTATTGTGAAAACACTAACAAAAAAATTTGTATAGAATATTGTCATTTCGTGTCGTGTGATGATTTCAGACCTTGGAATAATGTAAAGAAGGCGTATCTATGTGCATTTCTCAACAGCACAGTGCTCATGTTTTAAGACAACATTTTAGAAATTAATATCCGGTAGAATAACCTACTTTTATTCACAGCTTTCCTGTGTCTTGGCATCATGTCCTCCTCATTTGGCAGCTTTATGTCACTCCTGATGCAAAAATGAAGGCAGCTTGGCTTTGTGTTATGATTTGTGACCATCCATCTTCCTGTTGATCAGGTCCACAGTAATGATGGTTTTGACTGTCAGTTAATCTGTTGATTATTTTTTTGGGATTAATTGGTTTATTATTTGCTCTCTGAATGTCATGAAATGGTAAACAAGTGATTCGTAAATATTGACATCATCTTTAGATGTGTTACTTGTTCCAACCCAAGTATAGCAAAAAGAAGAAAGACGGGAAAATATGAACTTAAAGTTGTATTTTCTTGAAAATTGTTCAAACTAATTTTCAGTCAGGATGATGGATACATTTTAGCATTTATGCTCAGGCCTGTAAATTTGCAGTAAATCTGCAAAACGAAATTTCCAGGCCTGTTATTTTTAAAATGGCAGATCCACTGGGCTTTTCATAGAATTATCTTAAAACTGTCTCTTCCTTCAGGTGCTCCAGGCTGCAGCTGAATGCGGGAGGACAGTCATCGGTGGCCAAATGCAGAGGCAGCACGGAGACTTCATCCTCTCAGCTGCCAGAGCGGGACATGTGAGTACACACCGCAGTCGCACAGGAGAGTGTTGTGGAGTACCGTACTCTGGAGCTCTGAGATTCATTACAGCAGAACGGTAAACACACACTCACTCAGATCAGCTGGACACCACTGTCAACCAGAGGGTGCATATCTATCTATCTATCCATCCATCCATCCATCCATCCATCCATCCATCCATATCTGCAGTATCTGTCTGTACATATACATATATATAGAGAGAGTATATGCTTGTATTGTCTTCTACAAGACCTTGTTATTCTAAAAGCCACATTATTTAACATCTTCATTTGAGTTCAGATCTTGTTATTCCCTGAACAGTGCGCTGGTGAAGAGAGGCTCCTGGATCTATTCACGTTATGACACGTAGCGTGGCTTGAGTCCAGAAAGATACAACTAGAAACTTTGACGCTCTACTTACCTCTATTTTTATTAGATTGTAAACAGTACTGTGTCCACCGTCATCTTTTTTTTTTCCGGGTTGAAATGTGGACACATATTTATTTCCGATTATCTTTTCTTCAGATGCAACAAGTCAACACGGGGAATATGTCCATATCCATAAAAGAAATTGAACACAAGAAATTGGAACGTGTGTAGTCAAAATTAAAGTCACTATTTAATGCCACCTCTGACCCCATGGCAAGAAGCTGCACAAACACTTAGAAACATCTGATGTGTGTTTATTGAAACCGGGTATAAAACAACAGAAAATTAATGAAATAAATCTACTTCTGTCTGAACACAAGGGTTAAAGACATGTTAAGGTCAAAGGTCACACTAAATACAAACACTATGGTTCATAGAAGCTGTTTTTAACCTGAAACGCTTGTTTTTCTTGCTGCACTATGCTTCAGATAAATCAGATCGGATGTTAATACAGAGACTTAGAAATGCAAATGTGTGGGCACTGGAACTTTACTGAGCTAATAAACGGAATGTTGGACCAGGGTTTTTGCACAGCACTATGAAAACATTCAGTATTGTACTCAGTACAGTCTCAATTGCAAGTCTCAGTTACAAATAAGATCGTATTTTCAGACATCCTGACTAAACAAGAATAAAGAGAAGAGTTGGATTTCATGTATAGTAAATAGCTTTGATAGACTTTTTTTCTAAATAATATATATACGTTAAAAATCTTAAAGTGTGTAGAAAACAATTCTAATAGACAGGTATTAAAAGAAGGAGAGCCTGATGGCGGTGTTTTCTTGGCACTGCCTCCACAACAGCTCCCCGAGTGCTTCGACGAACACCATGTGAATCAATCCATCGCTGCTCTCCACGTCCATCATCAACACGTCAAATGAAAAATACTGTGTCTTTGTGAGGAATGTTGTTTTTCTTTATTTTTTTAAACCCATCCGTCTGTAGCTACAAGGGTTGTTTTCAGAACTGATTTAGCCCGCCTTAAGACACCGATTCATTTTATTTTTGTTGAACTCACTGTGACTTTAATGTGATTTTAATTTTTAGTACACCAAATAGAGGTCGCACAATACAGCAGTGGAAAAATAACAGCACATTAGTATTAGCAGCGAAATATAGTGAAAGTATAAAAGTAAAATTTGTGTCAGTTTTTATGTATTAGCTTTTATGTGCCAGGTTTTAAGTTCTTATGTTTGTTTCAGCATATGTGCTGCCTCTGGGCCAGGTCGTGACTGTAAATGAGAACCAGTTCTCAGTGGACTTACCTGGAAAAATAAAGGTTAAATAAATAACTAAACATGATGTCATGCATCGGTGTTATTAGTACAACAGGAAAAACCAATAAAGGAATCTAATCTAATCTAATAGGACAGGGCTTCCCCTTTAAGAGCATAGATCATTCTGGGGAAACGAACTGACCTCCAACTGTCAAAGTGTTCTGAGAAACCGACAGACATTCTGTTGAAAATCACTAAGACATTACTGTACTGCGAGAAAATGGAAACTAGACCCTAGTGTGAACCTGGAGAAAATCACCTACTGGATGAAAAAAAAGTATGATGTACTACAAGATATGAACCATTGGAAAATGTACCAGTGCACACATTGGTTCAGCTCTATATACCCCAGCAGGGCTTGTAGGACTTAGAAGTCAAGAATCTTTATTGTCATTATGCCTGGCACAACGAAATTGTGTTGAAGAGCTCTCGGCTTAGGGCACACAGACGTTTATTTTTTGTATTTTAATGAATTAATTACTTTATTTCTTTATTTATTTTCCCTTATATATAGGGAAAATAAATAAATAAAATTAATTAAAATACAAAAAATAAAGGAGGTCAACACTATGGGACTCATATGGTTCACTTATTTGTTTTTCTTTTTTTCTTGTTTGTCTTTTGTCTTGTTTCTTTGCTTGTGTGTGTGTGTGTGTGTGTGTGTGTGTGTGTGTGTGTGTGTGTGTGTGTGTGTGTGTGTGTGTGTGTGTGTTTGTCGTCTCTGAGCCTGCCATTGTGGCTCTTGTAGCGTATGACTGTCACTGTAATATTGTCTAATGAGAAAAAAAAAAAAAAAGGAGCACAGATAACAATCGATAGAACACAAACCAGACTAAACAGGAAACGGACAAAGACCTCGAAATACACAAGAGTCATCGCCATTGTCTGAAACCATTTTTGCATATAATAATATTTCTTTATTGTTTATACCTTTGCAAACATTCAGTTAAAGCTTACATCAGGGTCAGAATACAAATAGGAGCAGTAATTAAATTAAACTCCAGACATCATTAAGAGCTATTTACACAGCAGGTTCAATATTAGCACTTTGTACAGTGATATTGAAGACAACAGAGTTTGTAGTTTTTTAGATATAGCAAAGTAGGTTCTAAGCAAAATATTAATAAAAATATAGTTGCGGCGTTACACTTCTAGTACGCTTTGCCTTGTTTTGCTATAGTTGTTTTTTTTACATGTTAGCGACAGCAACAACAATTCCTTGGTGATACATGTATGCAGTTTGTGTTCCTATACTAATCCATCATACTTGTGATGTTTTTAAAATTATTGTAAACATATTTTGGAATGTCAGTAACGTCGATTGATTTTTGCAACAGTCGTGTTGAGATTTTTGGTGTGATTTTTTTTTTTTTTTTTTTCAATGAAACGCAGCAGCGATTATTATCTGATATAGTACAAGAATACCGTATCGATGCTGCATAAGAACAACAAACGCCTCGATAAATTCCTAAAGCAAAAATACATGGCTTATTGAATTTCTGCACCATAAGCAAGGATATCTGGTCAAGCCCTGTTGTAGTTTGATATAAGGGCACACACAGCTTATTAACACTTCGTACATTGTCAGTGTGGATTACGTGAATCCGTGTCTTTACAGGGCGGCAAAGTCCATCAGCGGAAACTGACTAATTCTTCTTTAAGTCAGTAAATGTGAGTGCTTTTACTCACGTTACTTTTTGTTTCTGTGGAGCTAGTGTCATCTCAGAACATGACAATGCATTTCTAGTAAGACCATGATAAGATACAAACTAGTACAAAAAACAGTTACCTTCAGAGGCACATGTTTTTACGGTATTCTAATTACTTGGGGCAAAATTTTGCCTGAATAATGTGTCCCTTTTTTTCCGGTCAAAGGATGTTTCCCACATAACTTTTTGAGATGTTTTAGCTTAATGTAAATTTCATACATGCACCTTATCTTGGCTAAAAAAAACCTCTTTAGCCACAAAAGCAGTTTTGTCAAATGTTCCATGACATAGGAATTTTATGGGGTTTTTTTTGTTATTTTGTATTGTGCATGTTGCGTGTATTGTGAACTATTTATTGGGGCATTAGTAAAACATGCTTTGTTCCTCTCTTAGTTCAGACAGGATATTAGTTCCGTAGTTTTGTTTCTCGCCTTCTTGTGAAGTTGTATCTCTGACCAATGAAGGATTTAACTTCTACATCACCTTTTGTATTGTTTTACTTCTCAGCTCCATCAAAAAACTTCATTTTATCAACGTGAACAGAGTCTTTTAATCGCTGAATGGAAGTAGCCGTTGCATCTGAGATGGGCTCAGCAGTGTTCAGTACACGTGTAATTTGTTTCGTTATCACGACCGTCTCTTTGCTTTCACTTGATGTTTGCTTGAATAAGTGCTTCTGCGTGACCATTGTCTTACTGCTTTGCGACCCTGTCACTGTCCATGTTGCGCCTTCGTGAGATTTCAGTGGAATTCCTTCAGCTGCCTGGATTTGCAGTGCGGTCAATATGGTGGCATGCTGTGCTTCTGGCGTTGCCTGGATATTTGATTTAATCATATGAATCTTTCCAGAATCCAGTTTGAGAGTGTCTTCGGATGACGATGACCGAATGGTGATTTTCTCAGGCAAATCGGGCTCAACTGAGATGAGCTCTGTTCTTGCAGTGGAAGTAATGATATTACTATGCGTCTCTCCAAGCCCCAGAGAAACATCGGGACCAGAGTATTTGACTGTTACCTTGGTTGGGGAGGATGATGAGAAGCCAGTGTGTTCACTCGTTATTGTAGAGCTAATATCAGCAAAGGCTTCTGATGACTCAATTGAACAGGTAGGGCTTATTTCCTCATCCCCAGTTTCACCCGCTGGACTCTTTTCACTCTTGCTCTCCTCTTTTTTAGAAGTATTAGTAGCTTGTGTTGGAGAGGATAGTCCAAATTTAGGGAATTTAAACCAGCCTGTTCGCTCAGGGCTTCTTACAGTGTCTTGCGTTGTCTCCTTCTCCTTTACTTCTGGCTGCTTTTCCTTGAGACCTTCAGATTTGTGAACTTCCTTTTGTTTTTCAAGACCTTCCTCTTCTTGTTTTGGAATATCAAATTCAACATCAATGTTATTCAGAATCTCGCCAAATGACGTGAGGGTTAACTTTGGAGATTTGGTCTCCTCTTTTTGCTCACCTTCCTGATCTTCTTTAGTTTCGGTGACAGCAACTTGTTCTTCCTCAGACTTAGTTCTTGTGAATCCAAGTTTGGGCATTTTGAATGCCGGTAACTTAAATTTACTTGGGGAGCCCTGGCCTGCACCAACAGTCTCATCCTTTGGTGTTTCTGCATCTGGTGTTGCTGCTTTGGATGCATCTGTTTTAATTTCCAGATTTGGACCTTTTATGTTAACGGTAGCATCCTTGGTTGTTTTGATATCAAGAGACGGGCCCTCAGCCTCAAGAGTGGGTGCTGTAATGTTCATTGCACCTTCCTCTTTAGATATTTTCAGTTTCATCTCATCAGTAGTAGTTTCTTTGATTGCATCATTTTCTTCTACCGTAGCACTAACTGTTGCACTTCCAAATTTCGGCATTTTGAAGATTGGCATTTTAAATCTCAATGGAGATCCTCCTACATCTTTTGACTGGGTATTGTTCTCAGGAGTTTTTACCTCCATTGATGCTTCTTGGATGATAACCTCTCCTTTAACTTCTGGCAGTGTAAGTTCTACATTTTTTTGAGATGTTTGTAAATGAATTTCAGGTCCTTTAACTTTTGGCAGACCAATGCCAAACTTTGGCAGTTTGACCATGCTTCCTTGCCCATCATGTTCTGTTTCAAGCTCAGGGGATTTCATTTCGGATTGCGTTACTTTAACATCTACTTCTGGAAGGGAAACATCAACAGCTGAAACATCACCACTGATTTCTGGATCTTTGGCACTTGACTTTGAAAAAGAAAATCTTGGTAGTGAAAATTTTCTTTTGTCAGGTTCTGCTACAGATGGCACTTCCACTGGAACAGCAACCGAAGGTGCTTTAACTTCAAGATCTGGAGAACAAACTTCTGCTTTGATGTCAGGTAACCTTGCTTCACCTTCTACATCAAGGTTGACACCATCATCTGGTCCTTTTGCACCTTGTTTTGAAAATGAAAACCTTGGAAATGTCCAGCTTGGTCTTTTCATCTTAATATCAACTTCTGCAGGGACATCTGGAAGAGGTACTTCACTGTCTTTGACTCCAACATCAGGAAGTTTGGCTTCCAATTTAGCTTCTGGTGCTGGGACATTGACATCTTTCTTTGACACACTTAAATCAATTTCTGGTCCTTTAACTTTTGGCATTGAGATACCAAAGCCTGTTGTTTTAATTTTTGATGGAGATCCCTCAGTATTCACTGTTTGAACATCAACTTCTGGAACTTCGGCCTTGCCTTCTGGGACTTTGAAACTGCCATCTTTCTTAGTTATATTTATATCAATTTCAGGCCCCTTCACTTTTGGCATTGAAATGCCAAACCTTGGCATTCTAAACTTGCTTCCTGAAACTTCAGCTCCTTTTTTTTCTACATTCACAGATAGACCTTCAGTGTCAATGCTGGGTGCTATAACTGAAGCTTCCCCTTTAGGTACTTTCGCTTTTTCCTCTTCAATTTTAACTTCCTTGTCTACACCAGGACCTTCTACACTAACTCCAAGTTTGGGTAGTTTGATTGTTGGCATTTTAAACTTTGGTGATCCTTCAACACTTCCTGTTTCAACTTCAGCTTGTGGAACTTCAGCCTTGGCCTCTGGGACTTTCACATTGCTGTCTTTTGTAGTTACACTTAAATCAATTTCAGGTCCCTTCACTTTTGGCATTGAAATTCCAAACCTTGGCATTTTAAACTTGCTTCCTGAAACTTCTGCTCCTTTCGTCTCAACATCCACAGATGGGAATTCAGTTTCAGTGCTGGGTGCTTTGATTGTAGCTTTCAACTTGGGTGCTTTCACCTTTGTCTCTTCCATTTGAACTTCCTTTTCTACATCAGGTGCTTCTACACCAACTCCAAGTTTGGGTAATTTGACTGTTGGCATTTTAAACTTTAATGGTGATCCTTCAGCACTTCCTGTTTCAACTTCAGCTTGTCGAACTTCAGCCTTGGCCTCTGGGACTTTCACATTGCTGTCTTTTGTAGTTACACTTAAATCAATTTCAGGCCCCTTCACTTTTGGCATTGAAATGCCAAACCTTGGCATTTTAAACTTGCTTCCTGAAACTTCAGCTCCTTTTGTTTCAACATCTACAGATGGACATTCAGTTTCAATGCTGGGTGTTTTAATTGTAGCTTTCAACTTGGGTGCTTTCACCTTTGTCTCTTCAATTTTAACTTCTTTGTCTACATCAGGTGCTTCTACACCAACTCCAAGTTTGGGTAATTTGATTGTTGGCATTTTAAACTTTAATGGTGATCCTTCAGTACTCCCAGCTTCAACTTTATCCTCTGGAATGTCAACCTTGGCTTCTTGGACTTTGACATTGCCGTCTTTTGTAGTTACACTTAAATCAATTTCAGGCCCCTTCACTTTTGGCATTGAAATGCCAAACCTTGGCATTTTAAACTTGCTTCCTGAAACTTCAGCTCCTTTTGTTTCAACATCTACAGATGGACATTCAGTTTCAATGCTGGGTGTTTTAATTGTAGCTTTCAACTTGGGTGCTTTCACCTTTGTCTCTTCAATTTTAACTTCTTTGTCTACATCAGGTGCTTCTACACCAACTCCAAGTTTGGGTAATTTGATTGTTGGCATTTTAAACTTTAATGGTGATCCTTCAGTACTCCCAGCTTCAACTTTATCCTCTGGAATGTCAACCTTGGCTTCTTGGACTTTGACATTGCCGTCTTTTGTAGTTACACTTAAATCAATTTCAGGCCCCTTGACCTTTGGCATTGAGATGCCAAACCTTGGCATTTTGAACTTTGTTCCTGAAACTTCAGCTCTGGTGGTTTCTGCATCTACAGGTGGACTTTGAGTTTCAATACTGGGTGCTTTGATTGTAGCTTCCACCTTAGGTATTTTTGCCTCTGCCCCTGTAATTTTAATGTTTTTGTCAACATCAGGACCTTCAACACTTACATGGGGGCCAGTAGCTCCAAGTTTGGGTAATTTGATTGTTGGCATTTTAAACTTTGATGGTGATCCTTCAGCACTCCCAGTTTCAACTTTAGCCTCTGGAATGTCAGCCTTGGCTTCTGGGACTTTGACATTGCTGTCTTTTGTAGTTACACTTAAATCAATTTCAGGACCTTTGACTTTTGGCATTGAAATTCCAAACCTTGGCATTTTAAACTTACTTCCTTGTGCATCTAATTCCACATCTGGCTGTTTAGTCTCAATGTCAGGTTTTTTTACCTCAATATATCCTTGTGGAAGAGAAACATCGATGTCTGTGAGATTGGCATCAGCTTCAGATTCTTTTGTGGCTTGTTTTGAGAATGACATTTTCGGTAATGAAAATCTTGGCTTTTTAAGTTTAATATCAATATCTGCAGTGGGCTGCCCTTCTATTGTTATCCCTGAGGATTCTTTGACATCAATATCCGGAGACTGTATGTCTGTTTTGACTTCTGGTAATGCAACATCAATTTTAGCATTGGCATCAATTTCAGGGGTCTTAATGCTTGGTTTTGAAAATGAAAATCTTGGCAAGGTCCAGCTAGTTTTTCTTAAATTTGCATCAGTTGAAGGCTCTTGGATGTCAGAATCAAGTTTCACGTCTGCTTTTACCTCATGTAAATCTACATTTACATCTTTCTTCAACAAATTTAAATCTGTCTCATTCACTTTAATATCCTTTTCTAAATCAGGTACTTCCACATTTACCTGTGGTGCAGTGACTCCGAATTTCGGGAGTTTGAATGATGGCATTTTAAATTTTGATGGTGATCCTTCAACATTGCTTGTCTGAACCTCAATTCCAGGTGCTTTAATTTCAACTTTAGCAGAAGTGTCTTTCAGTTCAACATCAGGGAGTTGAACTTCAACTGTGGCTGCTGGTAATGTGGTGTTTACATCAATGTCAGGTGCTTTCACTTGAGATGAAGTAAAGCCAAGACTTGGCAGTTTAAATTTTCCTCTTTTTCCTTCAAGTTCAGTGCCAGACGTTTTTATATCTATTGATGGAGTATCAGTTTGGATGGTGGGTGGTGCAATGTGAACAGAAAGAACCTCTTCTGGGACTTTAATATCAGCCCCATCCATTTTGATGTCTTTGCTGGTGTCCGGTACATCTACATTAACACTTGGAGCAGTCACACCAAACTTTGGTAGTTTGAATGATGGCATCTTAAATTTTGATGGGGATTCATCTCTATCCTTTGTTGCAGCTTTGATCTCAGGAGCTGAAATTTCCATTTCAGGTCCTTTAAGATCAACATCAGGGAGCTTAACTTCAGCTTTAGATTCTGGTAGTGTCACATCAACATCTTTTTTCGACAAACTTAGATCAATTTCCGGCCCTGAAAGCTTTGGCATTGTTATTCCAAACTTGGGCACTTTGAACTTGCTTCCTTGTCCATCAACTTCACTATCACCCTCTGGCAGTTTAATTTCAATTTCACCACCTTTAACTTCCACCTTTCCTTCTGGATGTGCAATGTGCACATCTGGACCACTGATATCAACCTCTGGACCTTTAATACTTGGTTTTGCGAAAGAAAATCTGGGCAGTGAAAACCTTGGCTTTTTAAATTTTGCATCTATCTCTACACCTTCTGGTTGTTCTATTACTACACCACCCATTGGCTCCTTGACTTCAATCACTGGTTCAGGAAGCTCTGCTTTAACTTCTGGCACAGCAACATGCATGTCAGCTCCATCAATCTTAATATCTGTGTCTGTTTCAGGCACTTCTACACTTACATTTGCTGCTGTAGACCCAAATTTAGGTAATTTCAAGGTAGGCATCTTGAATTTTGATGGTGATCCCTTCATACTGCTTGCTTGAGCTTCAATCTCAGGAGCCTTCACTTCAACTTTTGCAGAATGGTCCTTAAGTTCTACCTCAGGGAGAGTGACATCAATCTTAGCCTCTGGCAATGGGACTTTAGCGTCTCCTTTTGATAAGCTTAGGTCAATTTCAGGTCCTTTGACTTTGGGCATTGAGAACCCAAACTTCGGCAATTTGAATTTGCTTCCCTGTCCTTCAAGATCAACATCAGTCTCCAAGGGTTTAATTTTGACTTCAGGTTTTTCTATGTCTAGCTTTGTTTCTGGTACTTTTGGAACTTCTGGAAGTGTGACCTCTGCTTTTGGCTCTGGTAATGTAATATTTCCATCTTTGCTTGATAGATTAATCTCAGGCCCTTTAACTTTAGGCATAGAAAAACCAAAACTTGGCAGTTTAAATTTTGAAGGTGATCCGTCTGTAACTTTACCTAAAACTTCAATCTGAGGAGCTTTAATATCGGCCTTAGGTTCCTTTAGTTCAACATCAGGGAGGTTAACATCTGCTTTGACTTGTGGTAGTGTGACATCTCCATCTTTCTTTGAGAACCCGAGATGAAATTCTGGTCCTTTTACTGTTGGCATTGACACATCAAACTTAGGCATTTTGAACTTGCTGCCTTGACCTTCAGCTTCAATGTCTGCTTGTAAAGGTTTGACTTCCAGTTCAGGTTTCTCTATTTTGATCTTTGCTTCTGGAAGTGAAATATCTGCTTTTCCAAGATTGACATCAACTCCAGGGGGCTCTGGTAATTTTAGATCTGTTTCTTTCTTTGATAGGTTTAAATCTATTTCAGGCCCTTTTACTTTTGGAAATTTGATTCCAAACTTTGGCATTTTGAATTTTCCTTCATTTCCCTCAATCTCTACTTCAGCTTCAGGTGGTTTCGTTTCCACAGAAATCTTTGGCGTGTCTGGAGGCTGGACTTCCACCTTAGCTTCAGGTACTGTAACATCAATTTCTTTCTTTGATAAGCTTAAGTCAATGTCTGGTCCTTTGACTTTTGGCATTGAGAATCCAAACTTCGGCAATTTGAACTTGCCCCCCTGTCCTTCAAGTTCAACGTCAGCCTCCAAGGGTTTTGTTTCAACTGCAGGTTTTTTAATGTCAAGGGTTGCCTCTGGTACCAAACCTTGTACTTTTCCAAGACTGACATCAACTTTTGGAGCTTCTTGAAGTTTGATCTCTGCCTTTGGTTCTGGTAATGTGATATCTACGTCTTTCTTTGAGAGGTTTATCTCAGGCCCTTTGACTTTGGGCATTGAGAAACTGAAACTTGGAAATTTAAATTTTGAAGGTGATCCATCTGTTACTTTACCTGACACTTCAATTTGTGGAGCTTTAATTTCTGCCTTAGGTTCCTTTATTTCAACATCAGGGAGGTTAACATCTGCTTTTAATTCTGGTAATGTGACATCTCCATCTTTCTTTGAGAAGCCAAGATGAAATTCTGGTCCTTTCACTGTTGGCATCGACACATTAAACTTGGGCATTTTCAAGTTGATGCCTTGACCTTCAGCTTCAACATCTGTTTGAACAGGTTTAACTTCCACTTCAGGTTTTTCAACTTTAATTTCAGCTTTTGGAAGTGAAACATCAACGTTTCCGAGATTGACATCAACTACAGGGGCGTCTGGTAATTTTGCATCTTTTTCTTTTTTTGATAGACTTAAATCTATTTCAGGTCCTTTCACTTTTGGCATTGATATTCCAAATGTAGGCATTTTAAATTTGCTTCCTTTCCCGTCAAGTTCAGCACCTGATGTTTTTACATCTAAAGATGGGTCCTCCATCTCAAGTGTGGGTGTTGTAATCTCAATTTCAGCACCTACATTAGGTGTTTTCAGTTGTGCTTCCTTAATCTGAAGACCCTTATCAGGTACGTCTACATTAACACTAGATGTTGAGGTTCCAAATTTAGGTAACTTGAAAGTTGGCATTTTAAATTTCAAGGGTGATCCTTCTGCATCCTTTACAGCACCTTTAATCTCAGGAGTTTTAATATCCACTTTGGCAGCAGGTTCAGGTATTTTAACTTCAGCGTTGACATCAGGTAGAGTGGCTTCTGTATCTTTCTTTTCAGGGCCTTTTACTTTTGGCATAGTGATTCCGAACTTTGGCATTTTAAATTTTCCTCCTTGTCCATCAAATTCACCTTCAACTTCAGTTTTGACTGCCAACTTTTTCTCTGGACCAGAAACATCAATATTTCCAAGTGAAATGTCAGTTGTAGGAATTTCTGGGAGTTCCACCTCTGCTTTAGCCTCTGGTAGTGTAACATCTACATCTTTCTTTGACAAGCTTACATCCAATTCGGGACCTTTTATTTTAGGCATTTTGATACCAAACTTTGGCATTTTGAACTTGCTTCCTTGACCTTCAATTTCTATGTCTGTTTGCAAAGGTTTGATATCCACTTCAGGTTTCTCAACCTCTGGAAATGAAACATCTACTTTTCCAAGAGCAACATCAACATCAGGAGCTTCTGGAAGTTTGATTTCTGCCTTGGCCTCTGGTAGTGTCACATTTACATCTTTCTTTGGAAAACTAACATCAAATTCTGGACCTTTTATTTTTGGCATTTTGATGCCAAACTTTGGCATTTTGAACTTGCTTCCTTGTCCTTCAAGTTCTAAGTCTGTTTTCAAAGGTTTGAGTTCTACTTCAGGTTTCTCAACCTCCATCTTGGCCTCTGGAATTGAAACATCTACTTTTCCAAGAGTAACATCA
>JAPTHA010000016.1:21391879-21412870 GCA_029814585.1 Gymnapogon annona | reverse complement strand
GGTGTTTGTGTATGTGGAATGCGGGTCAAGCGGAACTCACGGCAAAAGAAAAAAAAAAAAGAAAAAAAAAAAAAGAGAAAGCCTGCGCTTCGCATCAAAACTCAAAAAGCCCGGCTCTCATCGGCCTGACGTGTTCTGTACGTACCGTCCACTTTACTATGATTATTTATTTTTTGTAAACACTACACGGATTTTAGTTCAGGTGCAAATATACGACAGAATGTTTGTCACGGCGCTTTTTTTATTTTGGGTAGGGGTCGAGTTTAATTAAAGCCTTTGGTCGTCGGTGTGGTTTGTGCACTTCGCGGCGGCAGTAAAACGCGACATCATTTAAAATGGCGCCAAAGATTCACCTCCGTCAGTGGAGCTTTGGTTTAATTTGCCACCCTCTGTGTGTGTTATCCTGCTAACTGCGAATACACACTGTTAAGTAACAAGCCGTAGTGTTAGATAGATGCAAAACACGCAGCGTGGATGAGCGCAAGTGGATTTTTTTGTAATCAATTATTGACCCCTAACCTTTGACGGGGATTTCGTAAGCGTTTTGCAGCTAACGCTAAATAACAAGTCTGGTCAAGTTTTGCCGTCAAGCGGTTAGCATGTCAAGCTAACGTGCTAACGTTACGAACTACTAACGTCATGTATTTATTGACACGCTTTTTTTGAAAATGCCCCCACGAACATGCGAAAGGCGTGTCACTGGGGGACTTTTTATACGAGTTAGTGGATTGTAATATGGTAAGGAGTGCTAGCCGAGTATCTTTCCAAGGAAATTTTCAATATTTTTTCCACTTGAGGCGCCAGCTGTAACTTGCGGGCCGCGCATTGCATAACATTAGCATCCTGGGCTAACGTTAGCCTCTTACGTCAGCTGCGTGTTCTAGTTTAAAATTGTCCCGTCCCCCGTTTCTTAACAAAGTGCGTTCGTGTGCCGCGGCGTCGGCCGCTCGACTTAAACATTCAAACGTGTGTTTTCCGCGTAACGTCCATGCAGCTTTCGTCAGCTTGCTAAAAGCTAGCCGCTAAATTAGCCGCTAGTTTTTTTTCTTCTTCTGGAATAGCTGGGGCGTCGCAAACAAACCGTGGTTTAGCCCTTAGCTTTAGCTTAGCTCAGCCGTTAGCTTTGCCAGCTGAGCGACAGTTAGCAGGTTGCACCGTTGCACGCTGGCACCGGTCCACGCATATTTCCATCTGCCGGGGGATTTAGTTCAGAATCCTGGCTGTTTTTTTGCATGCCGCCAGGTGAGTTCGGATGGCGTTGTTTCCTGTCTGTCGTTTTTAATGTGGCAACTTGTCATCGTTGTCGGTGTGGATTCACATGCCCGCAGGGTGTTTGGTACGTTGTCAAATTGGATTCCTAAAGAGGCTGCCGGATAAACTTTGTCGATCGCGGATTGTTGTGTTCTAGTAACAAAAGAGTGATACGTAGTCTGCTGAACAAGATAGTGAACGTGTAAGAAAATAATAGCTGGGAGCTAAAAGAGCGGGCTGTAAACATCGCAGCGACTCGTGTACAACTGGTTTATGGTTTTATGCCAGTGTGTTTGAGTAAAATCAGCGTCGTTGTTTACGTCCGATTTCATCATTAATTAATAAAAAAATGACAAGTGGTTCACTCAAAAGTAAAACTCAAGCGACGCAAAGAAAGTGAGCAGATAATGGGTTTAATTAACACAACTGGCTCATTTCCATCCATCGCCTTCATATACTGTATTCCTTGTTAGTTTTCACTGAGGCTGATGCACAGAAAGGTAACGGTCTGGCTTCCTTGATCACATCCTAGAAGTTACATGGTTCACGTGTTGGATAAACTTTGTTGATCATGGATTATTACATTGTAGTAAGTAAAGGGCAAGACAGTTTGTAGATCCACAGAAGAAGATGGTGAATAGACGTATGAGAAAATGATAAATTAGTGTTAAGAGAGCTAAAAGAACAGGCTGAAAAACACTCACACACCTGGTTTTATGTCAGTGTGCTGTGAGTGAAATGGACATTGTAGTTTATCTTATACATTTCTGATAGTATTTTTTCATTTCATTGGGTCAATAAAATGACAGCTGGTCCAAAAATGCAGCATAAACTTTTCAAAACTCAAATGACGCAAAGAAAAGGAGCCGATCATTTAAACACCACCCCTTAATCAAAACATGCTGATTTCCATTCATAGCCTTCATGTGTTTCCCGTTAGCTTTCACTGAGGCTGGTGCATGAAACAGTTTGGCCTCCTCTTGGTCACATTCTGGAAGTTATAGGGTTCAGGTGTTGGCTTTCATTTCTCTTCTGAAATGTTATAAACAGTATTTTGAACAGTAGTTGTGAATTGTTGTGCTTGTGAAAAGTAAGACTTAGAGTGAAATTTCCATCGGGACAATTGCGTGAAGTGAGTCACTTGTAAAGTGATCTCCGCTGTTTTCATAGTGACTCATGGAGGTTGTGATATATCAAATAAACATGTCCAGGTTTTGACCATAATGGCTTCAGGCTTGACGTAGAGTTTATTTGTCCTGATAGTGGATCGCAATTCCCTAGATACATTCAACACATCTGAGCTTCCTCAAAAAACAGTTTGCTTATCCGATCTTGTATCTAGTATTGATAGAATAGCTGCAATACACACAGTAAAAAAAAAGGTCCAGATCAGTGCTCTTGTTGAAGCTCTATTTTAGCTTTGTGTCTCTACTCAGATGTTTTTAATCTGCCAGCTATCCGGTCAGACACTGTAGCATGCATGACTTCTTTAATCTTTTTCATTGATGTCTTTTGCCTTTAGTACTTTCTGTAGTATTTACTACGAGCACAGTGACCCGTGGGGAGCAGTGGGTCGTCGATCCTCCGATACATGGTCATTCCTTCACTTTCTTTTATTTTCTTGGTGAATTCCTCTGGCATCTTCTTTGACTCACCTCTCATGTCTTTATCTCTGCACATGAAATATGACACTGACAACGTGGCTCTTTTGCTTGTTTGTAGCTAGGTAACCTATCTGAGTCTGTGATGGTGAGCATTGTGATGGGATGTTGTACAAGCTGTTGTATTCTGAAAGTACACATCTCTTCCAAAATACTGGCCCTATAGACCTGCCGTTTTCGCTAGTCTCTTCCTTTGGCCAAAAGTACACAAGTATGCTAAACTGCCGCAGTCAGCACTTTTCGGATTGTGTATGAATATCCGTACACGTGCACACAGAGGCCACTCGGCTTTTAATGTGTAGGAAAGTGAACTTAAATATTGTATGGTGAAATGGCTCTTCTGTGTCACTTAGACTTATTCACTTTGACAACTTTATTCCTTTGAATAACATTTTTGCTCTTTGTCGTATTGTTTTCTGTGTTGTTTCTATTTGAGTGAATATCCTGTGCGGTGATATAATTTTGCAGCGTTTGGCGTTCCTCAAGTACTCCTCGGTTTTAAGCATTTTCCCTCTTGTGTGTGTGTGTTTCATCTTGCAGCCCCCCCCCCCCCCACACACACACCCTTCTGCAGCCGAGCCACCTGTCCGTTCATGAAGTAATCTTACGCTGGAGCTCCACACACAGACAGCGATGAAGAGGAACAGGCATCCGAGCAGCAGCGACGACTCCGACAATGGAAGTAAGCGAAAATGTTGTGTCTGTTGCTGACTCATTCATACCAGGCCCAAATATAGACCCGAATGAGGTCAGTCCAAGCCCGGCACTTTCCTCAAATTCACAAGCGAAAGTAGGAGTGGAGTCTTTCAAAGGACTCTGTTACCTTTGATTCCTCTGAGCCTGAAATATTCCCACAGTTGATGTCTGTGTCTTTGTACTAACCACTACAGGCACGTGGTAGGTGTCAGTTTAGGAGAGGAGTCACCTTTTGCTCCTGTCCACGTTCATAAATGTGCACTTCCTGTTCAGGGAGAAAAGAGAAAGAAGTGCAACAGTTGAACAAAATAAAGAATAGACGTGTAGTGACCTTTGGAGACGACAGCCTCACAGGTCAGACACACAGGCTTGAGCCAGACGACAGTCAATGCACTTGGTGGGGTTTGTTTATCTGCTGAGACTCACATGGGTGGGGTTTTTACCACAGTGTACAAAATGTCAGTCGGCAGCCAATTACACACACAGCGGGCGTGAGGGTTTAGGATTTTCATAGACGGAAACCCAGACACGCTAATTATTGTTCCCAGTGCATGTCATCTTCTCTCCTTTTTTGAATTGTTATTTTATATTGTTTATTATATAAATAAACAAAAAAAGATTTTCGATTTTATTCTTTTTGTGTATTTTTAATTTGCATTCATCATCAGGTGTATGTCAGATATCGGCTGTGTGTGGGTTTGTAAGATGGGCAATTATAAAAAAAACAACTTGTTTTGAAAGGTTTGTGTAAAAGTATTGTTTGTTTTTATGTTGGTGTTTCTGCTGTTTGAAAAAGAAACTATTTTTATAATTTTTTTGTTGTAGATACCTATTTTATTCCTTTAAAATGTAACTGAAACAGCTAAAAGTGGCCATTTATTCATATATTTGACAGAAGTTGTGAAAGAGTTGGTTTATTGATTTTTATCAGGAATGAAAAAAAACTATTGAAACATCATTTTGATATAACTTGTGATAATAACAAGCATGACATGTCGTCAGTATTGTTTAAATGACTGAGTTGATTTGGAGTATAAAATGTTAAACAACCTATTTTAGAAGTGGATTATGTCATTTTCGTCAGCCTGGTAAAGTGATTCAAAATCAGTGTATAATGCAGTATTTAGGTGAAAGGTACAGAAAGTATACTAACACGAATATAAAGAAAGAGGAAAGGCAAGACCAAGTTTCACAATTCTTAAAACCGCAGACTTCAGCGCAAACAAAGACGAGTTTCCAAGTCAGTGATGTTGACTCAACCATTGAAGCAGAAACAAGGAGCTCATGTGTCACTTTTAAAAGCTGTTGCTGTGTGTAATATTACAAAAAAAAACCTGAAAGTGACATAGTTCTGAAATGAAACTTAAAAACCAAATGTCAGTTGCATATGTTTGACTATATACAGATTAGACGTTGGTTTAGTTGAGATCCAATCTGGGGAAATTCCACCGCAGCAGCAGCAGGAACATCTGCAGGACATTGATCAGAAATGCTGAGACGTGGAACTGTTTGTGGTGTGTGTCGTTCAGGTAATTCTACCTGTTGGTCTCATCACTCATCGCAGCCGAGGAGGAGCAGCGGACAGAAACCCTCCGAGGTACGACCCCGTCCCTTCACCGGCACATATGTTCACTTCATATACTGTACTCGGTTTTCTCTTTTATCATTTTAAAGCATATATTTGGAATGAGGTCAAAGTACCACACTTCTCCACTTTTAAAGATATATCCTTTAACAGACAATAGAACTCCAACCCAGAATAATAAATGTGTACGTGCATATGACTAAATTACATTTAAAAGACAGCATTTATTTTATTATTTTCATTTTCCACAAGACAATATGTTACCTTCACACACTACAAGATGACATTCACAACGCGCAATGACAGCAGACAAAACACACAAGTGTGTGTGTGTATGTATGTATGTATGTGTATATATATATATATATATATATATATATACAGTTTTCTGTTTTACTTGGTAAAAAAATTTTAAATTAATTTGGAATGAGCTCAAAGTCCCACATTTCTCCACTAAAGCATGCTTTTAATACACTTTTCTAAATAGGCTTCTTGTTCTGAATGGGCCCTAATTTGATAAGTTCATGACATGTTCTGTCACCCTATGCTTGTTATCTGCTGTGCGCTCTGTGGATTTGGCCCCTGTGAGCCTCTGTCCACCCCCTTTGACTGTCAGCCAATCAAATTAAAGCAAAACAATGTCTCTGGGCTAAGCACCACCCTGACTGGCTGCCTCACGTTTGACCATCTGCGCTCCACAGTCATGTTTTTAACCCTTTCAGGTGCCAACATGGAGAAAAACGCAATGTTTCACATTTGATCATAGGTGATAGGTTAATACAATATGGATGTTTCATATATAGTTAAATTAAACTTCATAACTTACATCCATTCCGTATTTTCACAATGTTGTAATTTATCACTATAATACAGACCAGAACATACAAATATTCTAAATGTAAACATCTTTTTTATAAAACATGAAGAACAAACTGTTTGTCTCTATTTCAGCATCTGGACAGATTAAAGAAAGAACCTTGTTAAGTGCAATTGATGGTTTAGATTAGACTTGTTTTTTTTTTTTTTGGAACATGGTTGAACATTTACATTTAAACTGCTCTGCACACTATTTTTTAAAGTTAAATGAATGCTTTTAAAAGTTTAAGATGTTACGTTTTTCCATAGTTTTGTAAGAAATCCAGATTTTTCTATATTTAAACCACAAACCATTATCACATTGAGATGTTTCATGCGATTATCTGAAGTTTCCCCGAGTGGGACAAATAAAGGTATATTTAATCATCAATCAGTCTCCGCATTTTCTAAAGGCTCATTAGAGTTTAAAAAATATTTTATTTAGATTTTTCATTAGACAATATTACAGTTACATTCATACACTACAAGACAGCAGAGCCATATGTTGGCCTCTCACCTCTTCAATCCTTTTTTAAATGAACAGCATTAGAGCGATACACAGTAAAACTGTTGTACTCAGTGTATTCTATTCAAGTCAGTGTTTCTTACTTTGACACATTTCCATATGGTTTTAAAAGATTGAAAGCTTTAGAAGAATGACGATATATATAGGTGATTTTATAATAACATTTAAATGTTGAGAACTCCACCACCGTCCGCTAAAATGAAACGTGTTGACGGTTTTCTCCGCCTCCACTCCAGGTGTTCAGAACAGACCTGATCACAGCCATGAAGGTGCACGACTCGTACCAGCTGAACCCCGAGGATTATTACATCCTCGCCGACCCATGGAGGCAGGAGTGGGAGAAAGGCGTCCAGGTGCCTGTCAGCCCACAGTCCATCCCTCAGCCGGTCACCAGGTACGAGCGGACGGTCCGCCGGAGACCACCAGTGCACATGCAGCATCACAAACCATTCTCAATCAGGTCCAGAGGGGAGGAGCTAATGAGTTAATGTTACTCAGTGGCCTCTTGTTGCCACAGTACTGTGAAGAAACAGCAAAGTAGTGATAGTGTACACTACAGAAGAGAAGATATTCTTCCAAATTCTCTGTTTGTTTTATGATGTTTCTTGCTCTGTGCAGTCGGTTAGATTGAAGGTAGAGGTATGGTGGGCGGAGCTACATCATGCCCATCTTGGATATCTTTATGATGTAACGGTATTCATTATTAGCTCCAGTACAAATGCTAACATTTGTCTGGCTCTGGCGATAGATAAACCTCACCATAGTACTGGGTGTCTGCAGGTCCTTAAGTCTAAAGAAAGTCTTATCTGTTTGTGCAAAATTAAGGCCTCAATTATCCTTAAAAATGACAATCCTTAAATCTGCCTTTCAAAGGTCTTAACATTGCCACAAACATACTGTAATCTACAAAATTGGAATGTATTTTTTCACATTGTGCAGTTAAATCTGTGTGAAAATCTGGTACATTTGTAATTACTGCTGTGTAAACACAGCTGAGCAGAACCAACAGCAGTGGCTGGGTTGTGGGGGGAGGGGCTACATGCACTGTTTCATATTGGTTGGGTTGTGGCTACATGCACTTTCATATTGGTTGGGTTGTGGGGGGAGGGGCTACATGCACTGTTTCATATTGGTTGGGTTGTGGGGGGAGGGGCTACATGCACTGTTTCATATTTGAAAGATTGTCAGATCTTTCAAACAAATATGACAACTGTTACAAAACTTTTACAAGTTGCTGATGTTCTGTTACAGAGTTGTGTTCTTGATGTTTGTTTTTTTTCATCAGTTCCATTAACTATATGGACAGAACTATTTACAATGTGGTCATACTTTTTATCATCTCAAAGTGGCTTTAAAAAAGGTCTTAAAAAGTCTTGCATTGAAGTTTTTGAACCTGCAGATACACTAGTAGTGTGGCAGTGGCTATTGCCTATCAACAGCAACAGTAATAATATAATTCATAATCGAATAAATAAATCCAATATCAAGGCTAGAGAAGTGGCTGCTGGCTGATGTGGTTAAAGCGCTGCGCCTCTGGCTTTGCTGTGCAGGGTTTTGGCAGAGAAGGGGAAGGAGGTCATGTTCGTGAGGCCAAAGAAGTTAATCCGGACGTCGGGCGCCGAGGCCTTGGGATATGTGGACATCCGGACGCTGGCGGACGGGATGTGCCGCTACGACCTGAACGAGGAAGACGTGGCCTGGCTGCAGATCATCAACCAGGAGTTCTCTGAGATGGGTGAGTTTCACAACGGGCCGGTCGGAGCCACAGCGACGCTGAGGTTTTTGAGTTCACAGGGTTTTTGTCAGTTATTTCAGGCTTTGACCACATCTGTGTTTACATGTACGAGTCCATACGACTGCAGCCTTTTGACTGGGTCAGCTTTAGTCACCCTGTAATCCAACATCCTCCTCACACACACAGTCAAAGTTTATTTTTTACATTAAATAAATGACTTGATCGGAAACACGATAAGGTATTAGATTTTTAAGATGGATTTTAAAGTTTTTTTTTCATTGAATGTCCTTTGCAGTGAACAGCGTTTTTTGTTTGTAAAACTGTGAGACTAAAGATGCAGTTCTGATATAAAAAATAAATATACATACATCATATAGTAATTAACTCTGTATAGAAGGCAATTATTAATAATCAATGCATTTTAATCATCATTAATCATCTAGATCAGGGGTGTCAAAGCCATTTTAGTTCAGGGGCCAAATTCAGTCCAGTCTGGTCTGAAGTGGGTCAGACCAGTCAAATAATAGCACAATATCAATCATGTCAACTCCAAACTCCTCATATGATAAAGATGTTTACATCTACAAACTGTCCTTTAAAACAATGAATAACATTAACAACCTCAACACTATCAAGAAAAATAACAAAATATTATACCTCAGTTTATCATTTATACATGTACATTAAAATACGTGTAATTATAACTATTATACCTCAGTTTATAATTTATACATGTACATTACAACTTACAGATCACAGTGGATGTACAAATATACAAAATTTGTGGTATCAGGTGCAATATTGATGAAATTACATTTACTTCTCTTCATACATTTGAATTGAATATGCCTTTATTAGTCCCCAGAGGGGACATTTCACAAACAGCAGCTCAATACAAAGGGTAGAAAAAAGAGCAGAACAGAAACACAACAAACTGAAATCTTGCACAACATGGACAACAAAGACAAAGACAGTATACATGATTGAAGTCCCAGAGATGATAACGAGCAGCTGAATGCGTCCTTCGGAGAGAAAAATGTCAGTGAAAGGTTCCACAGCCACCATTAGCATATTGCTCACAGCTGCTAACCGCTAACAGTTGAAACGTAAACGTCTTTAAACTGAAAACGTAGATCAGGTGGAAAAAAACAACCAAAAAACGAAAGGGGTCCTGTAGAGTCTTATTAGCCAGAAGTTCGTACAGCTAGCAGCTAGCTAGCACACCCGATGCTCAAAGCCATTACGATGGAAGACAGTTGGTAGGAATGGTTGAGTACCTCAACCGTCACACACTCGAACCGATGGAGGCTCCGGTTGTACGCCTTTGTACCGTCACATAAATCCACCTCCTGGTACACACGACGCCAGCACTGCACCCGCTGCATTTCAGGTTGTTCATATTTGTTCATTTAATTTTTTGAGGGGGGGATGATACTTTGAGTGTAAATACAGGAAAATTACATGAAAATGTTTACATTCACAGAGAGAAAAAATTGTAGCAGTTATTATGATAATATTTTTCCTAGTCTGTACGTGTAACTTGAACTATAATTTTGGTAAATATCATAGGTGTAATTTTTGCATTTCACAAATTCATCCTGTGGCCCGGATTAGAACCTTTGGCGGGTCACATTTGGCCCCTGAGTCGCATGTTTGACACCCGTGATCTAGATCCTTGAATTCCGGTGTAGATAAGTAATAACTTCCTGTTTCCTTCAGCGATGCCGACGCTGGACGAGATCACGATGGAGCGAGTGATGGAGGAGTTTGAGCACCGCTGTCACGAGAACATGAGCCACGCCGTGGAGACGGAGGAGGGGCTGGGCATCGAGTACGACGAGGACGTGGTCTGTGACGTCTGCCAGTCGCCCGACGGCGAGGACAACAACGAGATGGTGTTCTGCGACAAGTGCAACATATGTGTTCATCAGGTCAGAGGTCACGGCGTTGTTGGGAGCACTCGGGACAGTTTTTTTTTTTTTTATATTTATTTTGATTTTTCATTACATGACAATATTACAGTTCAAGACAACATTGACAACAGACAAAACACACACTGACAGGATCAGAGAAAACAGACAAAACACACACGACAGGATCAGAGACAACAGACACACAATGACTGGATCAGAGACAACAGACAAAACACACAATGACAGGATCAGAGACAACAGACAAAACAATACAAAACGAAACCATAAATAAGTGAACCGCATATGAAACATATGTTCGACCTCTGACCTCCTCAGCCCTACAAGCCCTGCTGGGGTATATAGAGCTGAACCAATGTGTGTACTGGTACATTTTCCATGTACTTGATAAATGGTCCATATCTTGTAGTACATCCTACCACGTTGACTTGTTCAACCACGTCTTGATTGGATTGTGGGGTTTTGACCTCGCGTTTCCCTACTCACACAAACACACACACCTCTGTCTTCACCTGCACCGTTTCATTGATGCGTTCTGTTCAGTCGCTGCTTTCTGTCTGAGGCTCCACTTTATCTTTTCTTTCCAGGCGTGTTACGGCATTCAGAAAGTCCCCAAGGGCAGCTGGTTGTGCCGGATCTGCGCCCTGGGCATCCTGCCAAAGTGCCAGTTGTGTCCGAAGAAAGGTGGAGCCATGAAACCCACCAGAAGTGGAACCAAGTGGGTCCACGTCAGCTGTGCCTTGTGGATCCCAGAGGTGAAGAGGACACACTCGTGCACACGCCTTATATCGTTAATATCTTTAAAAAGTCACGTTTTTGTTTTTTACTCAAGTCATAGCCAATGATAAGGAACCAAAGAGCAGTTTTAAGAGTAAAGTTACACAGATATTACAATTTGACACCAAAACTGACTCAGGAAATTATGCTTCAAAATTAATTTGTAAAATTCTAAACCAGTGGTGTCTAACATGAGGCCCGTGGGCCAAAACATTTGTTTTTTCTCCCCTGGATCCTGTCCACTTGAGATCATATTGCGCTGTATTCAGCCCCTGAACTAAAGTGAGTTTGACACCCCTGTCAAAAGCTTTAGGAGTTGCATTTGTTGTTGAATGTGATCCACCAGAGGCTGTGATTCGACACTCAGTCCCTGCTCGGGGCTGTTGCTCACATAAGGCTCAGGTTTCCTTTCCTTGTTGCTTGTAAACAAATCACCAAAACTGTCAACACACATTAACATGAGGATTTTCACCTGTTATTTACAACACAATGAAGTATTGAAAAAATCAACAACAACACGCTTCCCATCACTTTTACTTAATTCTCTATAAACAAATAAATAGCCTTGAATGTGGTTCGTTTGTGGCTTTTAACAGTGTTTGTTCAGTTTGGAATAGAGCTGCAGCCAACAATTATTTTCATTGAAGATTCTGTTAGTGTCTTGATTGACGGTTATTGACAATGTTTTTAATCAGTCAATTAAGGCTTTTCTTTTTCTTACTTGGTATATAACAGTTGTAAATTCAGTTCATTTTAATATGGAAGTGATCATCTGGGACAAATAAAGGTATATCCAACATAATCAGAACGTGACGCAAAATCTACATATTGTGTCCTAGTTTATTTATTGTACCAAACAAACTGAGGAATTCCGAAAAACACTTTGTGCACTTTGATATTGTGGAGTTGGACATAAATGTATGGACGTGTTGATTGTTTTCCGTTGGTGGCGACGTGTGAACACGGTGCTCTGTTTGTGCTGTCATGTGCAGGTGAGCATTGGGAATCCAGAGAAGATGGAGCCCATCACCAACGTGTCCCACATTCCCAGTAACAGGTGGGCGCTGATCTGCTGCCTGTGTAAAGAGAAGACGGGCGCCTGCATCCAGGTAACGTCAGCCGCGCTCACGTGTCACCTGAGGCCTTTAATGACGCGTGAACAGCAGAGCGTCACCCCAACACCAAACCCACGCCAGAGAAAATGAAAGTGGCATCATTTCAGCGCTCTGCACAATGCAACCCTCTGTTCACCAGTCTTTTATTGTTAAACGTTACATTTTAACAGCTTTGAGAGCACAAGCTGAACGTCAGTGACTGATAGTGGAAAAAATAGATGGAAATTCCATATTTTTATTTGTTTTTATTTTTAAATATGGGACAGTGCACATTAAATAACATGTATTAGTATATGTAAATGTGCCAGAGTTAGCCGTACAGGCTAATTGTCATCTGTAGTTCCATTGGCAGGTTGATGGCAAGATAAAAAACAGGACAAAGACACAATAACATTCAGTACATTACACATGACAAAGATATTGAAGGTCAGTGGATACTACAGTACGTATACAGGACACACACAGTACGTATACAGGACATACAGTACGTATACAGTACACACATAGGCTACGTATACAGTACGTATACAGTTCACAAAATACACATACAGTACACAGAATACACATACAGTACACAGAATATACATACAATACACAGAGTACAATACATAAAGTACACATAGAATACGTATACAGTATGTATACAGTACACATACAGTACATATACAGTATGTATACAGTACACAGAGTACACATTAAAATGGGGAACCTGCTAAAAGCACATGTAGCAAATAGATTCAAGACAATAGACATAAATCAGTCACAACAATAGACATATTTTGATAAATTGCTGTGACAGTAAAACATGGGTTAGGTAAGTTGACAGGTCTGATTGTTCAGAAGCCACTGTTTGACTGATCTACTAAAGGTCTGGACAGAGCTCATGTTCCTTAACTCTGTGGGGACCAGATCCCATGAATGTGCAGCACGAACTGACTCGAGTAGAAACTGAATACATAGACTGATATGATTGGAAAGGGTTCAACTGCAATGGCTTTAAGGTGGAAACACTACATATAACCATTATTTTGATGATTCACACGTTCATATTCATCTGAATTTGGTTTAGTTTCTGCTTTAATCATGTAAATGATGAGGATGATTAAGATTTAAGAGGAGTAAAATGCCATATAATACTTATTTTAATAAAAAGAATGGAACGGAAGAACGGTTTCTTCCGTTCCATTCTTTTTATTGTTTTCACAATATTAAAAAACAAACAAACAAAATATACCATAATTACATTCCATGAATGAACATGTCAGCACCCCACCCCTGGTTCTTGTTTGGGAATAAGATTGAGTTAAAAAAAAAAACCCATCTCATTAAAGCAAACACATTTCTGTGATGTTAAGTACTGCAAAGCACTACACCTTACATGTCCGCAGGCACTTCCATCAAACGAGACTAATCCTTCCTCAATACATGGTTAATAAAGGGGTCCCAGATCTGGTGGACGATATGTATTTGGTGTTTTATTGTGTATGTTGTTTTGTCTAAAGGCAGAGTTGAAGACAGTTCAGAGGACCACTTCTTCACACTTGGGCTACTAGTGTTTTTCCACAAGACAGCTATTATTCTCTTTACCATTAGCCCACTTAAATCCACAAATATTTGCTGATGTTTTTAAACTTCAAGTTATCTGGTTATAGACCAAATAATAATACACAAATGTGGGATTAATGGTATTTGAATTTGTACATTGCCAAACACAGTGGGGAAAAAAGTACCTTTTTCCTTCCCACATTTAATACATTAATTTCTTTTTTAATGCAGTTCGCCAAATTATGTTAATTTTCAGTTCCCACAAGTAAGAAACCTTAGTGTTACTTAGCTTTACTGCCGGCGTTGATGTTTAAAATGGGTTAAAATTGTCACGTCTTTCCCACCGCAGTGTTCCGCCAAAAACTGCCGGACTGCCTTCCACGTCACGTGCGGCCTACACGCCAGCCTGGAGATGAACACCATCCTCACCGAAGAGGACGAGGTCAAGTTCAAGTCCTACTGTCCCCAGCACTCGGGTCTGGAGGGGGCGGAGTCCAGAGACCAGGACTCGGCGGGCGAGGAGGAGAGGGAGGGTGTCCGAGTCAAGAAGAGCAAGCGGAGAGGCCGGGTCAGAGGGGAGGAAGACGCCGCCACCGCCGCCTCTTCCTCCTCGTCTTCCTCTTTTACCGCGGTGTCTCAGGTTGGCGCCAGCGACCCGGAGAACCTGAGCAGTCGTCAGCAGGAGAAGAGGGTCAACCTCCGCAAACTCAAGCTGCAGGAGATGGAGGAGGACTTCTACCAGTACGTGGAGGCGGAGCACGTGGCCGCGCACCTCAAGCTGCCCGTCGAGGTGGTGGACTTCCTGTATCAGTACTGGAAACTCAAGCGCAAAGCCAACTTCAACCAGCCGCTGCTCACGCCCAAGAAGGACGAGGAGGAGAGTCTGGCCCGACGTGAGCAGGAGGTGTTACTACGGCGACTGCAGCTGTTCACGCACCTGCGCCAAGACCTGGAGCGGGTACGTAGATAACGAGCAGTTACTACAGCCAATCATTTAGCAGTAAAACTAAAAAAAATGTCCTCTCATAGTGTGTCAATCCAACTGTAATATCGTCACATGAAAAGCTTCAAGAAAGTAATATATTTTTTATAATAAGAAAAATACTAGTAACTATTTCCTGCAGGTTGGACGTTATTAGGTGCAGTTTAAATCATTTAAACTTTACTGCATTTTTAACAATCTAATGTCAGCTGTTGATACTTTAATAGTGAGTTACAAGTAAAATATAAGCAAACGTTACATAATGATTATAATGACATTGAATAAAATGTACGGATTGCCGTAAACTACGATGGACTGAAATGGTGATGCCATTCACAAAGAAGTGTTTCTCATTGGCTAGTTGAAAGACTGATATAGCAGCCATAATTTAGGAGTAAAACAAAAAAATAGAAATTTCCTGCAGGTTGATTGGATGGACTTTAAATTCTACTGCACTTCTAACAAACTAATGTGTCAGCTGTTGATACTTTTAACACAAGGTGAGAAATAAGACTAATATCATGGCCATACTGCTGTAAACTACCACGGACTGAAATGGTGACGACGCCTTTTTTTTGTTCTTTAGATCAGTGGACCCCAACCTTTATTACCCCACGGACCGATTTAACGTGTGTCCATATGTTCAGGGACCGGCCTTTAAGTTGTGGTGGATGAATACAACAGAATAAAATGATAGGACCCACATAAAAACTGGTATTTAGTCAATATAATAATAAGGGTGAATCCACTGTGTGTGTAACTTTATTAACAGTAACAACACAACATGAGTAACGGCCTCTACAAACAAAGAAAACAAACACACACATTTGTTTAGTGTTCATTTTTCCATCATTCAGAATACGATAAATGAAAGACAAATAATGTTAGTAATGTATTCATCTGGTACCAGTTGACCCTCGGACTGGTACCAGTGCTGTAGAGGTCAGAGAGACTCCTTCAGAGCACTTTTGTCACAACACACAAACATGGAGCCCATGAGTGGATGATTACACGACAAGGAAATGATTTTGTTTGTGTAGATTTGATGAACAATAGAAAGAACCACCGATAACGAAACGTTCAAAAAGAAAGAGAGAAGATGCCATAAATTCAAAGAGTTAAATAAGAGGAGGAAAAAATAAAACTAACCAAAAAAAAAGAACTTCCTTTTTACTTGATGTGTAAATATATATAATACACAAGAATTTGACAGGAGACAAATACATGAGTAGCACAAGTGAAACACATGGAAAGACGATCGGTTCATCAACATGTTCCGGTAACAGCTGACCAGTCAAATTGTGCATTAAAAAATGACCATTAATGAGCAAGTTGTGGCATTTGTGACCTGACATTACACGCATCTGTTTATAAAAATATTATTCAGTGAATGTGGATAAGGTTTTGCACACGTCCAATGGAAAAGCCACTATTGACAAGCCCTGCTGGGGTATATAGAGCTGAACCAGTGTGTGTACTGGTACATTTTCCATGTACTTTATCAATGGTTCATGTCTTGTAGTACATCCTACTGCTGTTTTTCATCCAGTAGGTTATTTTCTCCAGGGTCACACAACTGTTGACTTCAACCACATCTGGATTGGAAGGGGGCGGAGTCAAAGAAAGAACAAACAAAAAAACACACTGAAGAATTTAAATATAAGAATTATTATTACTAAGGAAATAAATATACTACAATGTAGTGTGATAATAGTCTGGTAAAAACAAATCATTGAAAAGTGGCCATTGTTTGTGTTCACACTGTGGCGCTGTTTCCTCCTCGTCATAACCTGTGTGTTTTGCGCTTCCTCAGGTGCGTAACCTGACCTACATGGTGACTCGGAGAGAGAAGATGAAGCGTTCGCTGTGGAGAGTCCAGGAGCAGATCTTCCAGCACCAGGTCCGACTGCTGGACCAAGACCTGCTCAAAGGTCAGTCTCCAGACGCATCCTGTAGTCAACAGACAGAGTCGGGCCCACCCCAGGGCTCGTGCACCGGCCACGGCTCAGACCCCCAAGACACATGACCCGCCGTCCAGACCCCCCCCATCCCCCACACACACACGCCGCTTAGAAACACCACAAACCCTTAAGGCACACCATGTGTTTTTACTCACTGTGGTTTTGTTATTTATTCCCCTCCATCATCATCATCATCTCCAACATTGACCGCAGCATCTTCAAACTAGCATCTTCAAACTCAAGTTCACCTTCCACAATCTGATCTCAAACAGGTCGGACCAGAAAAATAACAGACACCTAGAAATGACTCAAACTTTTCCTTTTTAGTGCAAAAATAAATACTTTTTTTTTTAGCAGTAAATACAAATTTGTAACATCAACACCTGGGAATGACTCAACTTTTCATATTTAGTGCAAAAAAAACCAAACTTACATTACATCACCAGGGAAAATGAGGTTGACATGAACATCCATAAACAAGCTGAAGGTTCGTCAGGAAAATGGGTTAAATTTGAGCAATTTTCTTCCTGAGTTTATCTTGTACACATCAGAGTGGATCAATAAATGCACCAAACGTTGAACAGGCAGATTCTTGGTCAAACTCCACTGATTTGAATGAACTTCTCTGGACACATTTGTAAATGTTTGTCATTTTCCTTTATTTTGCACTAAAACAAGGAGAACAGTTAGCGGTTGGACTTCTCCGTCATTGTGTGTGTGTGTGACTGGTCTGACACTCTTCAGATCACGTTCTGTTTGTGGAAGGTGAACAACAACAGTCGTTTCCAGTCAGTACATTGACTATTGAATCCCTCCTGTGTCTCCTTCACTTTATGATCAATAGTACTGTCTCTGTACACGTACCGTCTCCTGTGTCATATTTGTACTTTGCACATGTAAGAGGGCCGGTGTTGGGCCGCGGGCCTCACATTTGACACCCCTGTCTTAATGCTCTGAGACCACTGGTGGATATGAGTCACATCCACCACCAGGGTCCGGCTGATATACAGTATCTGTAGAACGTGTGATTTAAATGCCATGTATTTGTTGATAACTATTAAACTGATGTTTTAAAGTCAGTTTTCTGTCACTGGAGTCAGAGAAAACACTTACACATGGATTTAATGGCAGATGAACAGTTTCCACCTCTGACAACAATCAGTATTTCAAGACGTTTGAAAGGAGGTTTTTATGACGTACTCGACAAACAAACAGAAAAAAATAAGTTTATAGAACTGATGCATGTAATATATACATTTTCCCATCCTGTTATAAACGTAGGGTTAGAGTTGAAGTTCTGTTTTGTGACATGTAATATTATACTGTATATTTGGAACATGAGGAAACGGCAGCTGAATATGAACAAACCAACGCATGAGTGACTTGTCACTTGTCTCCTGTTCATTTCAGTCGTATTTAATCCTTAAACGCTCCTTTGATGACAGTTCACACATCATGAAACTTGACCTTATTAGTGATTTATCACCATTTATTATGATATTATCCTCTGTTTTGCATTTTTCAGTAATTTTCCTACATTCCATTTACAGTCATTCACTCATCACACTGACGTTACATGAAAAATACAAATAGTTCATTTTTGTTATTATATAAAAACACAACCCATCATTAACTGGACATAAACCCAGTGTTTCCATCACTGTCACTGGTTCAACTCCAGGGATTTTACTGGTCAATTAACAAATGTAGAAGTAGATGATGGTGTTTCCATGGTAACTATGGAGCCTCTGAATGTCCAAATGGGTCACATCTGATGACCATGAACAGATGAATAACTGTATTTACACCAGTTATTGGCATGTAGTGATAGGATTAATGGATCAACAGGTGTTAAACAGATACATCAGTAGATGATTATTGACACGTATTGATGTATGAAACGGATACATCAGTAGATTATTGGTGTGTATTGATCCTATTAATGGATCAACAGGTGTTACACAGTTCATATCAGTAGATGTTTAGTTTTTAAAATTTGTCAGACTGAACACAGGGTCGTGGATGTTACAAAATGATTAACTTTATTCATTTTTCTATTATATTTTCTTACTATTGTGCTGATTTTCTCCTCACTCTAGAAGTGTTCAGGTTTATTCCATATTTAAAAAAATAATTTCTTTATTTTCCCAAATGTTTAGTTCGTTTTATTCTTCTTCTACTCGTTTTGCACTTCAGTTGTTTATTTTGTCTTTCTTCCAATAGTAGTGATTTTAGGTTTTCTTGTCATTAGATGTTTTTTGTTTTGTTTTTTTACCGTTTGACATCTGAAACCATCAGCAGGTCAAAGCGTCTGCACGTGATCGGTCATTAAATACTTAAATACACGGTTTTCACTGAAAAGTGCCAAATAGAGGATAATAGTTTTTCCTGTGATTAGATGAGTCCAACATTTAATACACTAACACCAAGTGTTTTACATTTATCCTGTGAATAAGTCAAGTGTATTTCACACACTTTGTTTACATGTATTAATGATAGTAGTTGATTATCAGAGATTAGTTCACATCTGGAGATGGTTCCGTGTGTGTGTGTGTGTGTGTGTGTGTGTGTGTGTGTGTGTGTGTGTGTGTGTGTGTGTGTCAGACACAGTACAAAAACCTGTGAGTGTGTGTATTGTGTCTGCTGTGTGTGTGTACTGTGTCCTACAGGTAGGTAGGTGTGTGTGTACTGTGTCCTACAGGTGTGTGTGTCTGTGTAATGTGCCCTACAGGCGTGTTGTGTGTCCTACAGGTGTGTGTGTTGTGTGTGTGTTGTGTGTCCAAAAGAGGTGTGTGTGTGTTGTGTGCCTACAGGTGTGTGTGTCTGATGTGTGTGTTGTGTGCCTACAGGTGTGTGTGTCTGATGTGTATGTTGTGTGCCTACAGGTGGGTCTTCTTCTCGGGGTGTGGATCAGCTGGTGTCTCTGGGCTGGTTTTCGTCTCGGGGTTCACAGTCGCACTCGGGGACGAAGAGTAAGCGCTCTTCACTGAAGCAGGAGAAGAGGAGGAACCAGGACAGGAGGGGCGTGTCCGACTCCGCCCACTCCCACAAGAAGGAACCCGCCCCCAGACCACCGGAGCCCAGGGACAGCAAGGGCTCCAAGGTGCGGGAGTGGGAACAGGACGATGCCCCCAAGCTACAGAGGTCAGAGGTCATTCAGGAAACCATCGCCATCAAGCTGCACAAACTGGAGAGCAGGAAGGGCCAGCGGAGGGAGGGGGCGGGGCCCGAGTACGACGCCTCGGCCAGACGGAAACGAGACAGCGACCAGGAGCAGGAGGAGCGGCGGCGGAAGAGGAGGAGCGAGGAGGCGGAGGGCGTCCTGGAGAAGAGCAGGACGGGCCTCAAGCACCTGGAGAAGACCGTGTCCATCCGGCTGGTGGACATCCGCCACTCCGACACCGACGACTACTTCACCGATGAAGGAATGGGCAAAAGGGGTGGAGTCACGCTGGCACCCGCGGCGCTCCACAACGGCGCCAGCAGAGCCAACGGCTGGATGAAGAAAGCCCCGCACGCCGGTGCCCCGCTGAGGAACTGGGGCAAGTTCCGCATCCCCAAGAGGAGCGAGCGGCCCTCTACCGAGGAGCAGGAGGCGGAGCCACGCAAGGCGCTGCTGCGGCCGCTGACCAACACGCCCGAGCCGCCCTCCTCCTACCCCAGGACGCGGCTGCGGTCGGGCTCGGAGAACGACGGCTTCGGCGCCGACGCCAAAGCGGCCGACGGCGAGGTGGAGCCCTGCCTCAAACGCTGCCACTCCCACCAGCTGAGGGGCGACGCCGCGCTGGGACGCCGCTACGGCTCCGACATCATCCGCAGAGGCGTCCTGGCGTCCTGATGGAGCGCCGGCGCCAAAACTCTGACAAATAAGCTGCACTGTGTCAGTGGGAGGAGGACGACGCCCCTCACACCCTCCAGGGGGAGGGGAGGGGGGGTCTGGATAAATCGTAAATATGCCTAGAATTAAATCAGAGCTGATATTTATTTTTTATTTGTATCATAATGTAAAACTTGGGAAATATTTGACGTTGGACTTTATTTTGAGCTACTCTTCTTTCTTTTTCCCTTGGTTATAGACAGATGTCAAGTTGCCACTTAACGCTCGCTCAGATATTTACAAGCAAAAAGCATCAACCCACGGAAATAAATAATAATAATGTGATTGTTGCTTGGGACCATAAGCTTGCGATGTACATTTATTTTTGGAATAGTATTAAAAGGTGGCCATGAGTCAGTTGCACTTAGTCGCAAAAAAGCTGAAACGCGAAAAAAAAAGAAAAAAAAAGAAAACCCCAGACTGGTTTGGACTGGTTTGTATTAAAGCTTCTTCACGTCTCGCTTATGACAGGAAATCCAAAACCCGCCCCCTTT
>JAPTHA010000016.1:21343175-21354118 GCA_029814585.1 Gymnapogon annona | reverse complement strand
GTGTCTTGTCTTATATGTGCTGATGGAACCTGACATTTCCCCGTAGAGGACTAATAAAGGGATATCATCTAATCTCAATCTGAAAGGCTTCACAGGACAAGTGTATCCTGGGTATGTGCGTGTACACACCTGTGATGGTAGTTGAGGTGTCTCTCCGAGAGCCACTTGGGCCTTGGATTTCTTCTTGGACATGATGATGTTGAGCTGGCCTTGGCTGATTTGCCACCATTCGCCCATTTGGAGTTTTGCTCTCCGTGCTTTTTTCTTCTTCCCTGCTGAAGTGCTTGGGTCTTGGTGCTGCAAATCGACAGTGGGCTCTCCCGCGGGGCCCACCAGGACCGGAGGGAGAGCTGGGCTGAGCCGCGACTCCGTCTCCTGGTTGGCGTCGGCGCTCTGTTGCGGCTTCACCAGGATGCAGGGGTTCAGGTGGGGCCCCTCCTCGTCATAGAGAAAGGTGAAGTTTGCCATGCGTTTATCGGGCGGCATGCTGATGGCCTCCTTGGCCTGCATGATGCCAATGTTCCACTGAGCCTGGAGTTTACGGGGCACCGAGGGAGCAGTCTGCACGATACACAGGGGGAAAAAAATTTTATGACAATTAGTAGTAATTGAGAATGATGCATCAATACATATTTTTCCCACTACAAAGTGATATGGCTTGAATCTCCTTATTGAGATAGAACACACCCCATAGACCCTTGAACCATTGCATGAGATATAGACAGGGTGTCCCAAAAGTCTCCATACATAGGAGCAACAAAGGTTTCTTGACATAAACCATTTTTATTGATATAATATGCTCTATATGACTGCCATTTTGTTGGGAACACGTTTCAATGCGTGTCCTCCACTGCTGAAGAACACTTCTAAGAACATCTGAATAAAAAAATATAAAGAAATACATGTTAGAACCATATATGTATGGAATGTATTATGTGGATACATTTCAGGAGACTTATTGGACACCCTGTATATTTTTTTTTTAACCAACATCATTCTTTCTTTATCTGGGCTATAAGAGTGACTACAATTATTTATGTTGGACCTTTAGAGCACAGATTAATATTTTTATGAATACAATTGTACATATATCTAACTGCAAATAACTACAAATGATACAAAGGAAAATCTGATTCTAAGTGCATTTCAAGTGTTATAAAATGAATTGGGGGAGAAAAAAAATCACTATGCAATTGTTAACAAAAGTTACCTGGACCTGTACAATTCAGGGTCGAGTATAATGTAAAGACTGTAGCAGACTATATTTCATTACAATAACAGTCATAACAAACAGCAATAAATTCCCACAGACAGAAACAAGCCATTGCAAAGTAGAACACTTTCATGTAATTGCGCAGTAATGTCTCGAGAGCCACAAAGAGAGACAAAACTGTTTTGAAAGTGTTGCATGAATTTGAAGTGTTCATCCAAAGCAGAACATTGATGAGAAGACGCCCATTTACCTTTTTATGGATGATACGGGATGCTGGCTGCCTGTTTCCTTGGCTAAGCTCCTGATATTGATCTTCTCCGGTGAAGGACACCATGTTCTTCTCAAAGACGTAGCCTCTCTCGGGGGCATCTCCAAAATACTGCACGTGGTAGAGGAGGCCTGATTTGCTGTTGGTTACTGTAAAAGGACGAGGAAAGGTTGTAGGAAACAGATGGAAACGATTCGGCTCTTCACTGAAAACAGAGTAACACCTGCGCGCGTCTTATTTGAAGGGTTAACCTGATCCGACCTTTTTGTTTCGGCTTGACGTGACCATTGTGCTCCGGGTCTGTGGTCACCATACAAGGCCACCAGGGGTATCCCGACACCTTGGTCCAAACCACATCGCTAACAGAGTAACGGATTGTCAGCGGAGACTCCTCTGTGGACTTCGTCTCTGTCAAATCTGAGATGATACCAAGCTGAGAGAAAAGATAAAAAAAAAAAATAAAAAAAAAGACTTGTAATCAACAGCTCAAACAAAGCACGACTTCCATCTGAAATGAACCATGTTGAGGAAACAAAATTCAGAAAGCAAAATCTGACTGGTCTTAATGTTTGTTCGACATCTGTGTGTGTGAGGAGAGGTATCGCAGGTCGTTCCTTCCTGCAGCTGTCACAATAGAAACTCACAAGTCATAATGACTCTTTCTTGAACTAGTTACACAATCTGTCCTTTACTTTTATATTTTTTAACTATTATTTAGGACTTGTTCCAATTTTTTGAGAAACTCCAGTGAGTTACTTGTGTGTGTAATCTATTCTGCTGCTGAAAACTGAAATTACCCCAAGTGGGACAAATAAAGGTATCTAATAATCTTTCTTCCCTTGAATTGTGCCCCCCCCCAACTCAATATGTTTTCTGGTTACTTTATAAAAAGGTCAATCCATCAGGGTCAGCTAAATATCAGCCGATTTACCTGATAGTTCAGATCAGTCATTTTCATAATGACTGATCTGATCTCTTTGGTGATCCAGCAAAAGTAGTTTCTCACAGATTCAGCAAGAAAAGGAGTCAAGATTGCTACAGTGTAAAATGACAGAGTCCGCCAGGGTTGATTTCAAGGATGAATATAGCTGAGGGGATGCAGGTAAAGGCTACATTTGGGTCCAGCACTTGCAAAGAAACAGCACGATTGCTGTGCGGAATTCTCTCTCTCTCTCTCTCTCTCACACACACACACACAAATGCAATTCACAGAATTTCCGAAAAGGCTGAGTGATGTTTGAGTGTGTTATGTAAACGTGTGGACAGCATTTATAATGCAGTGATTTTCAAAGTTTTTCAACGTGAGGGAACTGCTTTAAGTGCAGAAAGATTAATGGATTAGTGATAATTTGACTACAAATCTAAAATCAACAAAATTGTGATGAAAGCCATATGCCCCTTTAGATATACCTTTATTAGATTAGATATACCTTTATTAGTCCCTATATTAGTCATTTTTTCTACCTTTACTTGTCCCACTTGGGGAAATTCCTTTAAGCCCGTGAAAGGTGTTTTGTTTTTTTTAAACATGAGTATTTTTGCCATAACTTTATATCTACTGTGTAGCGATGTCTTAGTCCTGTCCACCCCCCCGTACTATATTGTATGTATGTTGTTGATGGCCAATTTTACTTGTACTGTACTTGTGACAATAAGGGGTTATTCTATTTTATGTCTTAGACTTTAATAATACGTATAATAAAAGGTATCTGCCCTGAAAAACATATGCCCCTGAGTCCATATTCTCAACTACTCCAACGACGTTATAATCCTGACACTAAAATGATGTGTGTGAACACCATTCGTTGAAAGCCTGCCAGGTTGTTTATGTTTAAATGAGCACTTTGTCTCCACACCATCTGCCTGTGTAACTGTAGAGCTGCAGCGAGTTGGTATTTTGCCAGTGACAGATTGATGCATATCCATTTTAAGGGCAGAGGGAAGACTTGTTGTTTCTTTCATTGTATTATTAAAATTGAAACCTCGTGTGTTGTTCCGGTCCCGTGCCCGGCAGGCATGTTCTCGTGCAGCTCTGAGTGGATGGCGGAGGGGCTGAGGTTGGGCTGGTGTTTCGGTGTGAGAGGTCGTCCCCTTCTTTTCTTCACATCGTGCCTCTGCTCCGACCCGGACAGAGTCTCTTCAGTAGATGTGGCCAGACTGGTTCCGTTAGCACAGAACGGCTCAAACAGCGCCTGCGTGACCACCTGCGGTATTGACGCCTTCAGCTCAGGTTCAGTGTGTGGAGTGCAGTTGTGCTGATGGGTGCCATTGGTGGCCGGTGCTTCAGCACCTTTAAGCATGGGCGGCTCTGGAGCACAAAGCTTGGGCAGCGCATCCTGGTCTCCGTTCAGTACACGCGAGGTCAGATCCTTCAGTCTTTCGTGGCTGTGGTTGTGACTGTGGCCGGCCATCTTCTGGAGGACTCCGTCTTGTAGTGTGGCGGCCAGTTGGGCGGCAGCTTTGTCCATTAGCAGAGCGGGGTCACTGCTCATGTCCCCCCGACCTTTCCGAACACTGAGGGACTCTGGTGGCTGCTTCATGCTGATTGGATTTGCTGGTTCTGGCATTGAAGGCAGGGAGCTACCTTTGCTGTCCATCCCATCTAAGCCCCTCCAGGCTCACTGAGCTGCCACACAGGGACACATCAACTTCTATTGCGTCGCTGCAACAAAGAGCAAAGAACACCAGCGTTTATTGTTGCAGCTCGGTGCGGCTCGGTGTGGAAAAGGGCACTCTGGGATTTGAATCCTATGAGCATATACGCTACACATTTCACAAAATGGCACTCACTTGCTCCGCGGAGCATGAACGAACGAACACACACATACACACACACACACACACACACCGAGGGCTTGGAGGCGACAGAGAAAACTGCACCTGTTACGGAATGTTCCAGCCGCATAGCGTTCCGAGTGATTTCTATAAAAGTCGAGCAACGCAAATCCAGCTAAAAAAAGTCTTCAGATAACAATGCTGTAAAGAGCGCCTCGGGACAATCGGGACCTATTGCACTGATCCCAACTTATGTGAGCACGTCCAAGTCAAAGCCATTTCCGATTACATCCGTGCATACGAACGAAACACACACACACACACACACACGGCGGGCGAGCAACCTCTTACCGCGGCAATATCCAAGTTTACTCTCTCCCGGGGAAAAAATAACAATAATAGCTAGCTGCTAGCCACTGTCTATGGTCTGTGTGTGTGTGGAGAGGCAGGAGGCGGCTGGAAGCTCCGCCGCATGCAGCCAATGCCCAATGAGTGTGGGCGAGCGGTGCCGCGTAACGAGCGCATCACCGGCGAGAAAAGCCGCGGAAATGGAAGCAGCTGACAAGTCCGTGCGACGCGATTGGAGTAGGGATAATGGCTGGAAGAAACGCGTCGCCGTCTTGTGAAACGTAAAGCCAGCACATTAAATAGTGGTTGTAAAAAAAAAAACCTCTAACTGCGTGGCGGTATTATAACAACCTCACAGCAACCGGAGTAATTTACCGGCCTTTTGCTCATTCAGACGTTACACCGATGTTTCTATTGAATTAAAAGCCGAGTTTGCCAGGTTGAGTCACTGTGTCACGCACAAAAGGATCCCGGCTATTACACGCAGCCGGAGCCACATTTGTGGGGGGGTTTAATGGACAAAACGGCGAGAGTGTTTCCAGACAAAACTGTAGCATCTCTGTCATTACAGTCAGCCATTATACGCCGTATCCCAGCACATAGACAAAGCCGCCAACCCGACAGCTAAATGCATTCAACCGCATCGGCACCACGCTCTGGTTAAAACTCGAATACACGAGTAGCTACAGCGCGGTATTGGCACACGACTGCTGCGGCGGGTTTTAACTGTTTTGCCATTGTTTCGCTCACATACCCATTTTGCAGGCGCCATGACAGCTCGTTTTAAAAAATGCTAACAGCGCTAGCCGCAGCCAGGCTAGCGGTAGCATCGACGCCAAGCCGAACAGCACATTCAGCGTTAGCCTCGCAGTTAGCTGCTAAGCTAGCCAGCTAGCTAGCTACCTAGCTAGCGGCTCCTCTCTTGCTAAAATGGATGGTCGGCCCGAGAAGCTGTGCTTTTACAAATCTCAGGTCGGCCAAATATTTCGAAGCGTTGACAATAACATGAAGGATCGTCTCCGCGCGGTTACCTGTTGAACGTCCTCTCAGTGGTTATGAGGAGGGAACGGCCGAATTCATCCCTTAAAGCTAAGGATTTCATTCAAGTCGAATCAAAAGCTACACGGGAAACTCAAACTCTGCGGCCAACCAGCGCGAAAAATACTCACTTCCGATTGGTCGAGAGCGGAGCGAGGATCCGACCGGTCCTTTCAAAAAAAACAAGCGAAGGAAGTGTCTGACCCCGGGAACCGGCTCGGTCCGCCTCAGGGCTGCATTTCATTTCATTTCATTTCACTTTTTATTTGCAAAAAAAAAAACAATTTATTAACGGAGAAAGTATAAAACAATAAAAATAAAAAAATATAAATATAAAAAAAATAAGACTTAATTTAATTCCTTTTTTTAATTTGAAAAAAACAATTTACAACAGATGAACGGAGAAAATATAAAATAATGAAAAAAAGATGAAATGATGAAATAAAAATGGATTTAATGTGAACAGATACATAACCAGAGTATACACTGATTAATATTGATTTAACATGTACAGATACATAATCATAGTATACAAATGTCTCAATGTGACTCATGCAGTTCACTTATTTATGTGTTTGTTTTGTTTGCGTAATTTGACTCTACTTACAGTATAAGCACACGAAGGTACACAATGGAAGTGTATATTATACAAAGACTAGAAAGGAAACATAAAAAATGTGTATTAGAAATAATATAAGAATCTAGATCACAATAAATAGTCTCATAGTATTTACTTCTTTTTGTTTGGAGCATTGAATTAAACCAAATCCATATTTTTAAATCTTTAAATCTCTGATAAAAATTCATAAAACAGAGTTCATTTCTCCCAGTCTCGTTTATCTGAAATCTACCCAAATGTAGTAGATCAGTGTGATAGATGCCAAGCTTCTCCTTGTAATTTGAGGTTACATAAATTCTGGAGTAATTTTTTTATGATTATGAACAAAGTTCTTGGAACCCAGATAAATTTGAACCCTCTAGCCTCAGTTGAACCTCTCTCGATTAATTCTTCACAATCAGAAATGTTATTTTTTACTTCTCTTTTAGCAAGACGTCGTATTTTGTTTCTTTGGAAATCTCCCAAGGTTCCGTACATTTCCTTGTGGCTCAAAGATATTATGATGTTTATGTCTTTTCTCAAAATGGAAAAAGTATGTTTTACAGTGAAAGTCAACTCTGTCAAATTCCATCAGAAATGGGGCTCTTTTATAGATTATTTTAATTATTTGCCAATTTTATCCCCTGACTAATTTCTAATCTCCCCTCCATCTCACTCTATACATCCTAATTATCCCCCCCCTTTTTCAAAATATTTATTTATTTATTTGTTTATTTTTTGTGTTATATCATTCAATGTATTTGTACAGATACTACACAGAGATTATTTTTTCTTTATTCTGCCGCCACAGCGAATCCAGTTCATATATTTGATTCGGCAGGAGTTTTTACGTTGGATGCCCTTCCTGACACAACCCACTGGACGCTCACCCAGGGAATCAAACCCAGGTCCACTATGTATGCACCAGCCTTAACAACTGAGATATCAAGCTGGGGGAACCTGTGCTATAATTTTTGTAAATATCTTAGGTGCATTTTTTTTAAATTTCCCACATTTATACCACAGCTGAATTGGAACCTTTGGTGGGCCACATTTGGCCCCCGGGCCATATGTTTGACACCGCTGCTCTAACATTGGACTGTAAACACACATCATCTGACATACTAAACATCACACATAATCACTGAATGGTCACACATTTCCATCTTTGCAGGACAGGTTCAACATTAACACACTAACTGTCACTACACTGATTCTAATACAATATACATTGTATTGCTGTTATTATTATATTATATATTTCAATCATAATACAAATTATGAGCACATATGTGATGGCAAACGCAAAGAAACCAAACATTCTTTTTTTTTTTACAGCATAATCTTATTGTAAGCAGACTCTGGCCTGATGGTGACCTGCAAAAAAAAAAAAAAATCCAACCTTGTGTACACGCACAACTCGCACTCAACACTAGAGGACGAAAACCTCACCAACTTCCTGGAAAAATGAAGTCTTCAGAATAAAAGTCTCCAATCAAAATCCAAAACCAAGTGTGAATAATCCTTCAATCAATCAATCAATCGATTGATTATTCATGAATATTAATATATTAAATATATCGAATATTAATGTAGCCAATAATAATAACAACAACAACAACAATAATAATAATAATGGTCAGATGATAAATCGGCGAACTGTTCACATATTAGACTAAACACATAGCTTACTCACCGTAGTAAGAAATTCTATAAATAGTCACAATCTTGGAAGGAAATACATACAATAAAACCCAAATCAAAAACACACTATTAGAAAAAGGCCAGTTATGAAAGAAGTCTAATGCAGGGCTGTCAAACTCAGTTTAGTTCAGGGGCCACATACAGCCCAAGATGGCATGAAGTGGGCCTGACCAGTGGACCCCCCGGGCCCCCCAAAACAAAACAAAAACAAAAAACGCACAATGACCTCTAGCAGGGGTGTCAAACATGCGGCCCGGGGGCCAAATGCGGCCCGCCAATGGTTCCAATCCGGCCCATGGGATGAATTTGTGAAATGCAAAACTTACAGCGGAGACATTTACAAAAAATACAGTTCATATTCTACATACAGATGATATTTTCCCCCCAAATATGATCATAATAACATAGAAATACTGGCAAACTTCAAAATGTTCTCCATGTACATGTAAATAATGTTTTCATGTAAAAGTATCATTTCACAAAAAAATAAATAAATAACCTAAACAAATATAGGATAAACAACCTCAAACGTCTGAAGAGAAGTCAGTGCAATTTTAACAATATTCTACCTGTCAATAAATGTTTTGTGTATTTGTAGATCCACTGTGATAAAAATGAGAAACTGAGGTATAATGTTGTTAAATTGTTTTATTTTTCTTTCATAGTTTTGAGGTTGTTAATGTCATCCACATTGGTTTAAAGGACAGTTTGTAGACATAAACATTTTCATCATACGAGGACAGTTTGGAGTTGACACCATCAATATGGAATTCTCTAATTATTAGACTGGTTCGGCCCACTTCAGACCAGATTGGGCTGAATTTGGCCCTGAATCTGAACCTGACCTATAGCTTTTAAAAAATCCAATATTTTGTCTTTGTTTCAAAAGTAATAGTGCAGATTTTCCAATAGTGATGATTTCTTTCAGCTTTTTCCCTTGGATGCCCTTCCTAACACTTCCCACTGGACGCTCTTCCTGGGAGTCGAACCCAGGTCCTATCCTGGAGCGATCCAGTCGGGGCAGGTTTTCCAACAGTATGCCTCAGCTTTTCGTTTGCATTTCACGTGCATTTCGACCGACAGATCACAGAGCATCGACAAAGACACAAAACATTTGGTAACAGGTAGAATATTGATGAATATTATAGATAGACGATAGATATGACTTTTTTTTTTATCCCACCATGGGGAAATTGTTCATTGTCAATATTTTCATTTAATTCTACATACTATTTCATGTTTCTAATTCTTTGTCACACAAATACAAAGAGGACACTTTGGAATTGTCATTATTCACAGGTTATTATGCTGTTAGTTTACTTTATTAATGTCATCCACTTGAAAGACGTTCTGTGTAATTTCTGCATCTGACAAATTCATGGCAGGGGGCCGGATTGGACCCTTTGGCGGGCAGATTTTGGCCCCTGGACCGCACGTTTGACCCCCCACCCCCCCGGTCTATAATGCAAAGGAAGATGTATGGTGCCCCGTGTGTGAGGAAAAGTGTTGAAAATGTTGTACAAACCCACACAATGTCATGTCGTGGGATAAATAAAGCTCAATCTAATCTAATAAACTGATGATGTCTCTGTATATTACTATATAACAATAAGGGGAGAACTATAGAACTGTATAACTATAGAACTGTATATTACTATATAACTGACGATGTCTTTGTATTTTACTATATAATAATAAGGGTATAACTATAGAACTGTATAACTATAGAACTGCATATTACTATATATCTGACGTTGTCTCTTTATTGATCTCTACTGTTGCACTCAATCTGTTCTTTTCTTTCTTTATTTGTATTTATATATTTATATTATTATGATTTACTCTTATTTTTCATCATATTTACAGCATCTCTCTGTGTGTGTCTTGTCTTATATGTGCTGCTGTAATCTGAAATTTCCCTGTTGGGGACTAATAAAGGTATTTGATCTACTCCAATCTAATCTAATCTAAATTTATCTAACGTTTGATTGGTACAGTGAGAAACCCGAGGCTTTTATTTTGTAAACGGACCGGATGTGCAGCTCCCCAACGGCCCGCATAACGACACATTACCGCGTTCGACGTCACACCGGAGCCCGGCCCGGTCATCTGTCATAGAAGAGGGGAAGGGCATGACATGGAGCAAAAATTTCCAGTGTACAGTCATACATGCTTCGTTGCTTGGTGAGAAGAAGAAAAAAAACCCGGGGTTATTCTGTAGGGTAGAGTCTGTGTAAAGGCCGCCGCTAGTGCTCCGAGCGTGTCGACATTTTGTTTTTGTTTTTTTGTTTTGTTTTTTTAGTCATCTACATCAGATAACAAATAAGCTAGCTCCGGTACAAGTGTTTAAAGGTAGGGACTTGAAACAGAAACCATCCTCATGGCGTTAATCCTGTTTACGAGGTCCCGGGCTCCTTTAATGAAAACTTCCCGGTCGTTGAAGAATGAATTCCGGAAAAGTAAAGGTAAGGTTTGTGTGTGTGTGTGTGTTTATATGTTTATTATTGAGTGTTTATTAACGTATCCACCTAGAGGTGAAATACGGCTGTTAGCTTATTAGCATCTGTGAGTCTTTACTGGTGGTCTCTGGTGTTTACCACCGCTCTCTGGGTGGGTGTGTTTGTATATATATATATATGTGTGTGTGTGTGTGGGTGGGGGTCTTTTCGGGAAGACGATAAACGACCCTCGAGTGATAAGTAGACTTTTGTTTTTAGCGTTGACTGCGCTCCATGCATGTACCGGTCAGATGCTTTTGTGTGAGGCAATAACACACCAGAGAGGGCTCAAGTGTCGCAAAATCTCGCGAGATTACAGGTATTGCGTGGATGAGGTGAGTCACTGAGGCTGAGGTTACCTGAGGACAGGATGGGTTTTGGTTTTTGGTGCAGCCTCCCACCCTCTCCCAATTCTGCTGCAGAGACAGCAGTATACTCAGTATTCTCTCTATTTATAGTACTGTTTACCTTGATATGTGGTACTTTCATTGTTTATAGTAC
>JAPTHA010000016.1:20856060-20869157 GCA_029814585.1 Gymnapogon annona | reverse complement strand
TGGGGGGAAAAAAAGTACTTTTAACTAAATAATGAATTCAGCTAAAGAAACAGCGGAGTATCATTTTGATGCTAATGCAGTTTTGCGATTTGTCAGAAATTTGCAGGGAAAAAAAAAAATGGATTTCAGGAAATGCTGCCACTTTTGTGAAAACCACAAATGTATCATAATCAGTATCGTAAACCGCATTTATTCATGTTCAGAGTATGAACATATACAGTTTGGTTGAATTAATGAATGAATTAAGAGTTTGTTAATGAATTAATCGTTGAGCTCATTAGCCTACTGTCTGTTTACATCCGTCAGTGGCACTTTTTCAATAGAGCCGCTCTGCTTAATGGTAAAGTTTGCAACATCGCAGCGCATCTTACTCACAGTCGTAGAGAAAACTGTAGTTGTCTATTTCTAGCACTGTGGTCATGTTCACATTGTAAACAAAACGCTTTGCAGAGCTATTGCAACCGAGCTAAGACCATCTCTTCAAATCGGTCTGAGCTGGTTTGTTTTCTTTCAAAACAGCGTGATTACTGCTTTCACATATGTCCAACTGAAACGCGCCAGACTTGTTTTGAAACAACAGCTCGAAATGATCCAGGTGTGAAAACACTCAAAGTTGAAAAAGACTCGGGCTATGACCCATTATAGAGCCACCTTTTTATTAGGATCATGGGCTTCATATCTTGTAGCTGCTTTAGCAAAAGATCAGCACCGTCTGAAAATCTTTTATCCAAAACAATCTTGACATTACTCACTGATTTGAGATTAAGTGGATTTCTGAAATCGACTAGAGTTTCAAAGCCTCTAGATGGAGAAATTAATTTAGCTCTTGTAGATTTCTGTCTGAGAGATGGTTGTCTTTTGGATGGCAGTTCAGAACTAGATCTGTCATTTAATTTGCGTTTGGAAGTGTGGCTTGACTCTGATGTTTCCAAGAACTTAAGGAAAGAGTCTTCAAGTCCTAATGGCTTGAAAGACCCTGATACAACCGTTTCCTCACGTTGTTCTTGGCCTGTAGGAGTCCCAGGATTTGAGTTCTCTCTCGAGTTGCTAACCATAGAACGATTCCTAAGAGTCTGCATCCGCTCTGGACAAGCTGGTGTGGGTTGTGCAGGTTTTCTAGGACGCCCTCTTTTAGGCCCCAAGTCTGTTCCCAGACAGGTGGAAGTTTGACATTCTGCGTTCTCCTCGTTAAAATGCCTGACATCATCTTGGCCTATTCTCTCCATCAGTTCGTCTGGTTTCTGGTCAGTGGGATTTTCGCAATCTTCTGGTTCCGTGTCCTCCGATGAAGAACTTAGTGCGCCTTCTGATTTATTTGCTTCTTTGAATCTTGCACGTGAGTACTTTTTGCAAAAAATGAACTGACTCCTCTGGTCTTCAATGTATCTTTCTGTGAGGCCATGAGTGGTGTAATGCTTAAATATGTTTCTCTCTGCCCGCTCCACTGCATCACATCCTATTATCATACATGGGTACTGCAAGGCAAACTTCTTTGTGCACATGGCTGACGCCTCCTCGTGGGATTTTAGTGTTGGCTTTCCAAAACTAGTCCAATGTTCAATGGACTTCCCGTCTTTCTTTTTAGTGTTCTTCTTCTTCATTTTAAACTTGTTTTCAACATTCTCTTTCCCATTGTTAACACCTGGGAAAAGTCCCACTGATTTTGTCCTTCTTCCATCAGTAGCTTTAGGATCATAAACATATTCATGCTTTTTTATCAGGTGACGTAGGAGGTTTGACTTTGTAGTGTAAACACGGTCACATCCATCATACTCACACTTGAAAGTGGGGTCGACAGAACCACTTTCGGAGATTGCAATTTCTTTGTGGTAATTCTTAATGTGCTCAATGTAATTTTCTACGGAATTGAAGGGGAGGCCGCACTCTGGCCGGTCACAGTTGAAAGTCCCTATACTCATGCTGGCCATCATTGCCGTGGCTTTGTCACGCGTAAACTTGTGGAGTAAGAGGTAATGCTGTACTAACCTTGTGATTCCCATGAAAACTCTTGAACAGTTTTTCACTTGACACCGTACTTCATTGTCTTTGTTAATACTCTCCTGTCCATTTGTAACACTCGTGTTTTCAACCTCTATTTCTGGTTTAGTGGGTGGCAGGGTTGCCTGATGCATTGCTCTGTAATGCAGAATCAGATTCTGCTGAATGGTAAATGCAGCAGTACATCCTTCATGAACACAGCGATATGGTCTATATGGACTGTAGGCATTGTCTGTGTCACACGTTTTGAGCCCTGACCTTTTCTGACCTTTCTCTTTCTTCTGGGCCTCATCCTTTGCTGGCGTGTTTTTGGAGCTGCTCGGTTTCTCAGGGGAGATGCATATAGAGGCAGATGGAGAGCTGGACTTTGGCTCTTTTACTTTGTTTGCTGATGCATCCGACTGTCCTCGCTTGTCCTTTGCGCCTGGGCTGAGGTTTTCCTTCAAGCTGGATTTCACGTCATCCTCATTAAGCTGCTCAACAAGATTTTCAGTTATTGATGATGCCACTTCACCATCACTCAAATAGTTTGGCGGTGATGGCAGCCGAGTAACAGTTGATACTTCATGCGTGAAGCTTTGCCCGACTGCCCCCCCTGGTGTTGTCGATTCAGAAACCACCGTGATGCTTTCATTGCCTGTTTGAGGTGCAATGGCAATGTCAACTGGTTCTTGTTTTATAGTAGTCGCTGACTGTGTCATGTGACTAGCATTGGGATCATTGCCAACACGGCTCGTGAGAACTTGATCTTTGTTAAGTCTGAATGCGCACCTATTTCGGGCACTAATTTTTAATTTCTGCATCTCTGCTTTCGATAATTTATGGACTTTTTCATAGTGAATTCTTAACCCTGTTGTTCTAGTAAAAGTCTTAGGGCATATCTGGCAAGGATATGGAGAAAGTTTGAATGGTGTTCGTTTCAGTTCTTCAATCATCTCATTTGAAAAGTCATGCATTTTAGTCAAGTGTTTGAATAATGCTTCCTTTGTCATAAATGAATACTCACAATCTTCCTGGTCACATTTAAAAGGTTTAGGCACCTTTTCAATGGGTTTGTTGTCACTTTTAATCGGTAACTTGCTTTTTTCACCGCCAGAAGTTGTCTTGCGCTGACTAACTGTTTGTCCTGCGCACAGATTACTCTTCATCTTTTCCTGTTGAGCTTCAATCAAATCCAACCTCTGAAAGGCATGTGAAATTTCCATCAAGTGATCCTCTTGTTGATAAGGTACAGGGAGGGCTGGATTACTCAGCTGTACTGCCTTCTCTTGCTGGTTTTCAGGAGAAACATTACTGTTTGTATAGTCCATTATGTATGTGTTTTGAGGTTCCTGTTTCAACGTCACTGGGGCAGTCAAAGTGGTTAAGCTACATGATTCCTGCGAGAAATCACCATTTGACATACTGTATATTGCTCCATTTGTGTCAGGGACATGAGGATCATTAAGAAAATCAAGAAAAGATGTTGGCAGATCTGCGGTCAGGTCAATTTCATCTAATGGCCGACACTGTGAGCGTTTAGACAGGTGACCTCCAAGAGACTTGGTGCTTGTGAACTCTCTAAAGCATCTCCTACAGATGACCTTTCCATCTTTAATGATTGCAGGCCACTTAGTTCGCTTACTCAACCTATTGCGTTTTCCTTTCTGTGACTCGGGATCACTGCTCTTGTCATCTGAGGCATCGCATTCAGCATTTGGACAGTCTTCTTCATAAGAGAAATCTGTGTGAAAACCACTGTGTGGACTCATCATGCCATCCATGGAGTTGTCCATCTGTTCATAATTTGCTGTATTCTCCGTTTTAATAATTTCAGTTGTAGCCTTTAATGCAGCTTGAGCTTCCGGACTCAGACATTTGATAGGAATATCAACTGAAGAGCTCTGGGTAAGACAAGAGTTCTCACTATGAGCATATGAAGTGTGGTAGCTTCCTTCAGGTAGACTGTCAATGGTTGAAATACTGTTTCCATTATCTAGCTGCCCTGTCATACTTTCACTGCCTTTTCTCACGTCCTCACTGTCTCTGCTGCTTTCTGGATGCATAAGTCCATACTGATGCCCTCCATTGTGCATCTGCCCTCCGTTGTCGAGCATAAGGGAACTAGACACATACTGTGACATTAAACTTGAATCTGAAGGAGCATGAGACATACCTGGGCCTTGTACTGCTGCCATTGAATGCTCTCTTTCAGTTGGGAGTGTGGCTGTGGTTTGATAGGGGTCTGTCGGCCAAGCAGGATAGCTTCGGGAGGGATACTCATTCATGTTGAAGGCATCTGGATAGTTGTTCATGGGAGGTGAAGACCATGACTGGGACATGTCTGACTGCATTAATCCACCAGGATTGTTTGGGTTTCCCCATGACGGGTACAGTGTCGGGTTAATCATCGGAGTGATAGGCACAGGTTCCATTGAGCCAGGATAACACTGGGCAGGTGAGGTTGAACATCCCACTGGGTAATCCATTTGCTGCATTCCAGGTTTGTTGCATAGTATTCCCGGCTGATTAGACTGCCTGTTTCCTATATTCTGTGATTGATTAGGTGGAGCTAGTCCAGCCGGTGCCTTTTTTGCTGTAATCTTGGCTACTTTGTTATATTTTTTTGCTAACTTCCAGTCTTCAAATATTTCAGGATGTTGTTTCTTAACATGCCTGGACAGGCTTTTATTTGTACTGTAAGCCCTTGTACAGTCTCTATATGGGCAGCAATGCAAGTTCTCGTCATTGCTAGTTACAGCAGGCATGCTGGGAGGATACCCTTGCAGTGAAGAAGGAACTTCTGTCTTGATTTGAACTGGGGAAATTATCCGTGGAAATGTTTTCTGAAATTCCGTACCTTGTACATTGTTATGCATATCTCCCTGTTCACTTTCCACACGATTTTTTGGACTTGGAACGGAGTAGGCGGGGGGAATCCCTCCTCCCTCTGTCATATTATATTGCTGGGCTTCTGGTGCTGGTTTCAACTCAGCTGGTGCTGGTTTCAACTCAGCTGGTGCTGGAGTGGGGTTTGTCAGTGGAGTGTAACATTTCTCTGGTTCTTTGATTTCAGAATCTGCTGCAGGGTTCAGCATACTTTCAATGGAGTGCTTTACTCTCACAGGAATGGGTTCTATAGCAACCTCGGGTGATGTGCAAGGTGAGGCGTTTGATTTTGATGCCTCATTTGTGCATGAGTCTGTGTTAATTCTTTCATGGCAAATGGGTGCAGAAAGTGACTCTTCCTTGCTTGGGGCACCACCGACTGATGGTTGAACACTTGGAGTGATAGGAGGATTTTCAGTTGTGTGAGGAAAGCTGTTCACTGTGTTGTTTGTACAGTGAATCTGTTGATGAGACAAGAACTGAGCCTGTGAGTAGAATACCTTGCCACAGTTATCTGTTTGGCAGGTGTAGGTAAGGTAATGCTGGGCTTCATGATCGTACAACAGGTAGGCTTCACTGAAAATTTTGCCACAGTTAGGGAACATGCACTGAGCCTTAAATTCTGGATGCAGTTTTCTATGCATGAGCAATTCAGAATTTGAATTGAAGTTGGCCTTGCAATCCAACTGTATGCAGATGTACGGCTTAGTACCACAGTGCATCTGCAAATGATCATTAAGATGTTGTACGTTAACAAATTGCCGCCTGCAGTACTGGCACACCACTTTCTGTTTCTGTATCTCTAAAAACCGCATGGCTTCTTCGTCATCTTTGTGAGACCTTACATGAGCCATGAGGTTACGGAAAAATTTGAAGGCTTTGGAACAGTTTTTGACAGGGCAGAAACAGTCTTGACTCATCTGTGTGTCAGACGTAGTTTGTTGTAAGGTAACAGTGGGTTCTACGGATTGGTTGCCAATTTTAGATTCAATTTTAACTGGGCTCATGCTCATCTTGGCAGCGACTTTTGGAGTTTTTGATGGGCTTTTAGGCGACTGAGGTGGTTTGGTTACCTTCCTTGCAGATTTCATTGCTGCTAGTCTCTCTTTGCAGGACTGCTTTACGTGCGATGCTACATGTGGCTCTAAAACCTCCCTACTTTCAAAACTGTCAGCACAAATTGGACATAGATACACTCCATCTTTGAAATGCTTCTGAGCATGGCGAACAATTCTGTGCCCCAAAAACTCCTTGTCACACAAAACACAATACTGCATGTAGGCTCGCCAGTTTCTGAAGCGTGCAGAAACAAAACCTTGCTCCCGGAGTTTTTTAGCCTCTCTGTTTTTTTCTTTTTCATCTGTGATTTCATTGAGTTCGTTTGTAGTGGTTAGCAGAAAATCCTCCAAGTCTTTGTATTCGGGGAGTTTTCCAAGTGCACTTTCCACATCTTGTTCATCTGTATCATTTAGTGTGTCGATAGATGACACAATAGCTGCCTCGTCACCCATCAGTGCCAAGCAGTTGCGTTTCAGTGTTTTCCAGTCCCAGAATTCTGGATCAAAAGGCCACTGTGTCTTCAAGGCCAGCAGTAACTCACAGCGTAAAGAATTGGGCACTGGTAGACTCCCGTCCTCCTCAGGTTTCTGGTCAGGTTCATTGTATAGAGACTCCACAGCATAATACGAGTCAACTGTAGGCTGGAGGAGAAACTCAGTCAACTGGCATGCACGTTTAACTTCAAGATCCGTTGGCAAGAGGCAGGAAATAGTCTTGCAAATAGTAGACTTGCTTTCCTTATGGTCACTAGAGGTCATTTTCAGAGCCTGAATGCACATTTCCACGCACACTGGTAGTCCCACCTCTCCAACCTGAGAAGAAAAAAAGGAACATTAAAGAACTGATAGCAGATGCAGCAACTTAAGGGTTACAATGACGTGAATGGCAATGTCTAACGACTGTACTGACAGCTTGAGACTAGTGTTTACCTCATTTTGGATTACTTTGATGAGAAATAGAATGTGACAGACACTTCTGCTGAGAAGAGCCATTTCTTTGCTGTGGCCAAGAAATGCATCAGCAGATGACTCTAAACGCATTAATAGCTTACTCCAGAACAGTGTGAGCTCCCTGGAAAGAGAAACAAAATGCATACAGCACATTTTAACACGCAAAATCCAATCTGCAGATTTGAAAAATATGAAAGGAAATGTGAGCTTACGACATATTTAGTTTTGGGAAAAAGTAGATTTAATTAAATTTTCCATGACAACATGGTGAGGGAAATTTTCTAAGTGCTCAGAGACAAAAGCAAACACCAACACTTACCAGGCACAATAAACATCCCCTTGGAGAAGCTGCCGCTTGAGAAAAGCTGAACATAAGCAGAGTGCTCCTTTCTCATCTCCCTCTGACTCTAAGTTGCAGATCATCTCAAGAGCATCTTTACAGTCTATTGGTGCAATCTATAACAGAGAAATAATGGTAGATGGTGTGATATCACTTGGGTCCTGTCCAATGATCCATTTGTTGCAAGGAAGCGTTTTATTTAAGAGTGCCGTCATATAATATCACAGCCAGTTTAAGATTTTCAGAATAAAAGGGGTGTTGTTTCAACTGCATACTGTTTGTTTAACCCACCGAGAGCCTCATTAATGGTGTTGATAGGACACTTTTCAAATTCTGATACCCACATTTATAGTTCTGCTTCTATCACTGTTTTCAAATGGAATTACTGACTTTGAAGGAAAAAAGTCTCAAGATACTAACATTTTTTAAGTTTCTTACATATTTAATGATGCACTGTGAGTTTCATATTCAATGATTTGGATTTATTTCTTTGATCACAGGCACATGTAAAGAAGCCAGTGTACAGTATCTTTCTGCTATTGTAGTTGTATGGTCATTACACAAAGCAACACTGGACAACGGCACACAAGAGGCTACGTTATTGTTTCTCTTGTTTTGCATCGCCACATAGATATACAATTAATATTGATAGTGAAAAAAAAAATGCCGCAGTGATAAACCATTATTTGGTTTTGGATGAGAGGTCCAGATGGAGAATAAAATGTTCATCTTTCAAAATATCCATAATGGTGTGGACAGGCACTAAATGTGAAATGTTTTAGAGCGCAAGATTTCTTACCTCTTCCATAAGCTGATCCTGACTTTTTGTCATGCAGATGCAAAGCAAGTAGGTTTGTTTGAAGTTCCCTTTTCCTTCGTATCCCGGATACTCTGAGCACATCTTTGCAAGGACAGCAGCTTTGTCAGTGCTGTCCACTTTGATAAGGTGCTTTATTCGCATGGTGAGAAGTGTGGGACCCTCCAATTCAAGATATTCATGAACTAAGAAAAACAAAAACAAAAAAAAAAAGGGTGAGACAATTGTAGGCAAGGGTCACTTTGAAATAAAAATTGACTAAGTTAATGTGTATCGTTAAACCAACACACACGCGATCCACAGAGAACCAACCTTGCTCAGTTTGAGGGTTTTCATTGGACAAGATGCTGCTTAGTGTGGTGTTGGACCAGACACCGTCATGCTGTGCCAGAACTGAGAGCAGACAAAGCTGCGTGCTCCCACTTTCTTGCAAAAGGCCGTGTGCCAACTGCAACAGATAGTGTGAAATCCGACAACAAAGTTTACATTACCGTCTATTAAATTTGTTGTTACCAGAAGCCACAAGCATCAACATGTAAAACCGTATGATTATCACATTTCAGTCCTAAATGAAACCCAGCACATTTATAAACTTTTTACTGTTTATCGCTACTAAGGTTAGCCAGAAAAAGTCTCCTAACAGCACTGGGGGTACTGACCTTCATGGAGGACTGAAACTCCTCCCATAAGGCACCAGGGACATGCTGGGGCAGTAAGAGCAGCAGCTCCGCACAGCTCCTGTGAATTCAACACAGTCATTTGTTAAAGCCAGATTTAGGTCAAGGATGGGCACACACTTCAACAAATTAAGGCTAAGAATAAATAGTCACAACCTTTGGTGCTGTTTAGTCAGTTTGGAAACAAAACAGATTGAATAGATAAAAAAAAAATGATGTGATTCATCAGCAGGACAGAACTCCAGAGCAGGTGTTTCCAAAGCAAACACTTATGTTTTTCAGAAGCTATTAATAGAAAACAATAATGCACATACAAAACAATTAATACGTACTAGCTAGATTGTTATTTAAATAATCTTTTGTGAGTATCCTTGACATTTTGATTCTGGTACGTCGCTTTCATTTTGTGTACACGTTCCACTTCGAGAAAAAGCATCCTCTTTCCAAATGTGTCGACACTCCCCAAGAGGTAGCCTACATTTCTACTCTGTATTTTAGCCTCAAGGACTTTGCCTTCATAACTACATCAAGAGAATGGAGAACCAATAGTTGAGCGCTTCCTGTGGGCTGTGGTCCTTAAAAATTCTTCAAATTCGAATTTCCTTTGGCATTTGGCTGCGTTTTCTGTTATTCTTACAATACAGTGCGTATTACAGCTAATGTGTATGCGTCTTAGCACTTACTAATCTCAGTGTATCTAAAACCCATATGCAGAGAGGCACCTTGAGTCATATTTGGAGTAATACTGTGACTTGGGGTTGCACATTTCTTGATTATCATGGAAAATGCACAAATTACTGATCATTTTGATTTGCGTACCTATTACAACTAAAATCTAAAAGTATTAACTTGCATAAGAACATAAAAATGTCTCAAAAAAGTATGTGCACACACACGAACCTTTAACTTGTAACTTTCTATTAAATCTGCACCTCCAGTGACAACCAGTTATTTGCAAAGCGCAAACACGCAGTCAAACACATGGTCTTTATGTGACATTTAGGTTCACTAAAGAGATAATGTGATGATGTAAGTCACGTAACTTAACAAAGACAAGAGTTTTTACTCACAGTGCTAACTTTTCAAGTAGGAGTGGCACGTTTTCACATTCGGAGGAGAGACAGGAGGTGGCCTTTGCAAAGCTGAGGATGGCCACAGTGTAGACCTCGAGCAAAGGCAGTGGATCCTCGTCGGTTTTCCAACGGCCAACATGTTCCACAAGGACCTGCAAAGCATTGAAAAACTAGTCATTTCACAAAATCTCTCTGACAATACAATGGAAAGCGGTGACAGTTTGTAAGTGTGCTGTGTGAGTGTTGTTTCAACAGTTTATTGACTATATGTCAGTCTTCCAAAAAGAAAAAATGTGTTCATTACAGAATTGTTAGTGATTGTTCAGCAAATGTACAGAGAATTTGATGTTGAAGCTTTTCAAATGGAAAATGTGCTCTGATCCCATATTGAGAGCAGTTTGATACTGACTCAAACAGCTGGATCAGGTATTGTGCCAATGGTGCCGATCCACAGGTCAGTCTATTTACACATACATAATGTATGTGTTATGCTCTACTGACATGTCAGGAAATTTGTCAGTATGGCAGTATAAATAATTACCAAACCTAACTAAACTCAGAAAACAATACTATTCCAACTTAGAATTTTAAGAACGACAATTTAAGAGTACTTAAAATATTTAACTTATTAATCTTCTCCTAAATAAATTCTTCCAAACATCAACTTCCACTTCCACTTACAATAAAGGGTCTACACTTTCACATCTGCTACACCAATAGCAGTTTAAGTTGTGCATCATTATAATAACATATCATTTGACTCACTAATGTTAATTTACTTGTTACCCAAATTTTAAAGTTAAAATTGACATTGTTTTATATGGAAAAGAATGATGCCTGATGAACCCAGTGAGGCATGTATATATCATTAACTATACATTAGTAACAGATGCAATCGGCTGATACCCAAAGACGGGGAGCTACAAAAGAAGTCATCTCGGCACCTCTTTGAAAAGGCTGTACTGTCTCCTTCTAAATTCATTCATACAAACTGAATACATAGAACTAGTCATTTAAGATACCCCATGAGGTTTTGGGCCACCGGGATGGAAACCTTATTTTCATTTGGGGCTCTGCAATGTATTGAATTAATTCAAATAATCAAGGTTTTGATTCACGAATGTCAAGAAAAATGTCCAAAAACCAAAAGTGAGATTATTTCCTTGCAGACATTTGTTGCTCAACAAAAATTCCCCCTCCAAAAAACAAGTTTTGTTCTTGCAAAATGTTATGTGCGCATGTGGGGTTTTTTTTCCAGTTATATAGGGTGTACAGTTAAAACACTAAAGCGTTATTAACACAGAAAAATAAAGCCGACATTGCCTGGATCTGTTATACCTGTAATTACACAGCAAGTTACAATGAAAACTAAAAAAAGAAACAAGCAGAAATAGGAATTCATAGTAGAGTGGTCCAAATAGTAGTTTACAAAGGATTGCAAGAAATAAATAACTACATGTGGTGAAACTTGGCTGAGTTTATCAATGATGTGGGAGGAAGAGCAACATTGTAACTCCAAGATGGAAGCAGACAGCGTTGGTATCACACTTATTTCATCGCCCTGGAGTAACAAACACAACAAAAGTACGATGAATCTTACATGTCAAACGCTATTGTTAAAACTACACCACGTTTGACTAAAAAAAAAATATATGGGAGCGGGGTCTGAAATAGTATTTTGGATTTATTACATAGTTCAGTTGAATTTGAGACTGCAAAGCATCAAATAAATATATGCCTTTAGTGGGGGGGGGGGGACTCTTTATCCTCCCTTTCTTTTTTTTCTTCAAACTCAAAAGTTACCATCGTCTACGATTTAAAGTCCCTCCATATCCAAACACACACACACACACACACACACACTAATGCCTCACATTCATTTCATACTTTCATTGCTGGCTGCATAGTTGCGTTTTTTCGTGTGTGTGTGTGTGTGAGAGCCAATTCTCCATCAAACACACACAAGTACAGCATATACAGTCAGGGCTCGTCCCCTTCTTTCTCAAATAACTTTCGAGCTCATGAATTCCTCGCTCCGGTTTAACGTACCGTGAAAACATAACCATCATCTGACACAATCGCGGTGGAATGACAGTAATCTGTGCTGTATCTCAGGCGTGTGTGAGGTAAATGCTGTCCTCGCCTTTCATATTTACGTGGTCGGGGTAAATTAATGAAGGAGAGGTGGGAGAGAGAGAGAGAGAGAGAGAGAGAGGGAGGGAGAAGGAGAAAGAGAGAGAGATGTAATGGAGTCAGTGACCACTGCCACACTTTCCCTTTTTTTTTTTTTGTTTTATAAATCACTGTCGCGGATCGTCAGCTGCAAAAGTAAAATCTGCAGCAATCCAAACCGATTTTAACGGGACCGGTTATTAACGTGTTCGGTGCGGGTTATCGTCGGCCGAGCTGATGTTGGTTAGCCTGATTAATTAAGTGCAAAAGGCCTGGGCTAGCACCTTGAGGGGGGGAAAAAATCATTGATCTTTCCCGTACAATAAAGCAGCTTCACAAAAGTAGCCCTTTTTCCCCCCTCATTACACCAAGTTGAACTCAAACGATTGCAAAGATGCGGTGTTATAAACGCCAAGAATTACCTCTCCCTACGGTAGACACGAGTGTTTTCTTCAGTGCATATTAATGCAATCGCTCAAGAAAATCTCGCTAACATAGCTATCCATTTTTTTTTTTTTTTTTGCACAGCATGACCATTGCACAGGACAGGGGGACCCCGCATACCAGCTAGCAACATTCATCTGCTATTAGCCATCTGGCCTGGAAAATACGGGTAATACGTGCACGGTGCGTACACAAATGTGTGACTTCTAGCCCGGTGTACAGTCACGCTTTGCAAATAAGTGCATGCCAGAAACAAACATCATTGAGAGACGAGCCATAAACCACGCTGGAGTTTTTTTCTCTCCCCCCCCCCCCTCCCCTCCATCTTCAAATGCAGGCTGCTAAGCTAGGCTGCTAGCTCCTTAGCTACATTGTTATAGCAAAACGTAGACGCGCATCCTCGGCCAGGAAGCCAGAGGGGCTGCAGGGCTGCCCGGGATGAGCAGCAGCAGCAGGGGAACAGGGGCTAACCTCGCAAAACTCCTGGCAGAAATGTAGGGAGGCCTCCAGCCGAGACTGCGAACTCTCTTTCAGACCTGTGGTCAAACCCTGGAACCGTTCTCGGAGCTCTTCGATAGCTTTCCGTGTGTCATATTCCCTCTCTGTCTCCCCCTCCGCCATCTTCACAACAATCACGACCGCGTACGCACAGATGTTACGCTGCCAGACTCGCACACGCACGCGCACGCAAAAAAGGGG
>JAPTHA010000016.1:20844519-20855960 GCA_029814585.1 Gymnapogon annona | reverse complement strand
ATATTACACATCAATGTAAACAGTACTATAAACAGTGTAAATATTACACATCAATGCAAACAGTACTATAAACAGTGAAAATATTACACATCGATTTAGTAAATGTGGATAGAGTAGTGCCATATAAGTGCCATATAGTTTAACTAAGTACATAAGTGCCATATAAAAATAGTATGATTATTACCATTAATAATAATAATGACGATGACTATAATAACAATAATGAAGCTGACCATTTGTACGATTCCATATGAATTAGCTTTATTTTTTTGTTTTCAGTTTTTGCCAAACATTACTTAACCTACTTTCAATCGTGCAGTGAATCACGTTAAACTTGTGAGATTGTGGTTTAAGCCTAAGTGTGTTTGCTCACACTAGTGTCTCCGTTATATTTGACATGTGACACGTCCATCGCCTGTAATAATGATAGATGCCGCCTGACCTGCAGCTCTACTGTAAATTGCATACAAGGCAAGCCCGTGCAGGGCTGTCCAAGAAACCCCATCGACGAGACAAAACTCGAGGCGTGAACGTGGCAGCCATTTTACATCATCAAGAGTGAATGACTGAAGCCGGACCAGTGCCGGGAGTTTTACACTTTTTCTGTCTTTTAAATATCACATTTATCTTCCTAAATAATCAACACAATACACGTTGGTGATCCAGCGGCAGGTAGGGCGAATGCTACTAATTTGTCACGTGATTGTTACTTAATTGACTTCTAAAAAGACTGAATCGTGCGGTGCTGTTTCAAACAATGTGGAAACTGGTGGTGGTTGGGAACGAGTTCTCCAGACCGGCTTTTTGAAAATGGACTCTTCCTATGTGGCGGCACGTTGACAAACCACGCATCTAGCAGGCTAAGCCTCTAGCTTTCAAGGCCCGTTTTACTCTGGTAAAAATGTAAAGCCATAGTTTGGCTATTGATTTAGACCCCAGTTACAAATGACGTTGTAACAATGGCCTCACTGAAATTCCGTTCGAATTAGCATGCTAGCTTGAGCTAGCCTATTTTGACAGATCATAGAATTGACAAGCTCATTGTCATTGTATGCTAAGACTAGCTCGTTGGCAAAAGCATGTTACCATGAGTAAGTGCGGCAATTGAACCCTACAAATATACGCAAGCACATGTTTTTATCTCGGTAGAATACTCACTACAGGTGCAGTCATAGAAAATGTACAGTAGCGTGTCATGTTATTGTATCGATGAAGGTCTCCCAGTTAGCTTGCCTGCTTATTGCTCTAGCCTTACCAACTAGCCCGTTAGCTAGCTAACGCTAGCCTCAACGTGTGCGGGTCTGTCCATACCCGCTATTTTTAACGTTAAACTTAACGTTGTTTTTTAAAAGCCGAGTTTTATATCGGATAAAGTTGCAGACGTTACAGATTCAAAATAAAGCATTGATATTTTTGTTTGATCATAAGAGCTACATGCAAATCCAAATGTTTTCTAGTAAAGGGAAAACACGTGCTTTTGAAATGGATGTGATCGATTAGCTGACATTTCAAGGTATTGGTAGCATTATATTCAGACGCTAATGTTAGCCAAGGGCAACATTGGCTAACTTAACGTTAGGCCAAAACAAAGACTGCCCTCCACAATTTGCTGAGGCCAGCGTTGCTGTATACAGTAACGTGAAGAGTTAGAGCTGGTTTGCACAAGATATGTCACAGACCAAGTCTTATATAAACAAGCTGAGAGTGATATTTAGGGTCGTTGGTAACATAGTAATAACTGGTTACCTGAGTGTCTTAATTTGTGCTGTCAAAGTGTCAGTAAACAGAATGCTAAAGGGTGCATAGTTGCTCACTGGTCAGCCACCGGAAACCGGGGCTCACTCTCAGATGGAACACGTGTATCAGCTATCTAGCCTGTGCTGAAGTCAGCAGTGAGAAGGTAAGCTAACATGTAATTTAGCGACCAAAGCAGACAAGGCTTCTGCACCAGCAGCAACCAAGAGATATTGGAAAAGTCTGTTACAAGGGCACAAACTTAATAGTTTTACATTTTACTTGTTGTGTGATGTCTGATTATTGATGGGATTTGGTATGTGCATTGTCTGGCCTGTGCATAATGTGAATTTCTGTGTCAACTGCCCATATGTAGATTTTTTTGGGGCTTCTGTCTCGTGCAGGCTGAGAGCTACAAGTGTTGACTCCGGATAGTGGAAAGTCTCCAGACTGTTAAATACTACATAATATCCTAACTTGTTTTACATGGGGTGACGTCCAAAACATGGATTTAAAATTGCACTGTAGAGTTTGACAGTAGTAGTCTGTTACAACTCATACATAGTCAAATCAGAATTAAATATTTTTTTCCTTGTTAAGTCTGAGACTTTGCACTCTCCTAAACACATCCCCAGTCTTGCCCTTGACCCAGGATTAATTTGGCTCATTGCATTTACACAGATTTCTGGAGACATGGCCACAGAACATATTAATGGAAATGGTCCAGAAGAACCAATGGACACCTCTGCTGCAGTTACCCATTCTGAGCACTTCCAGACTTTATTAGAAGCTGGTTTACCACAGAAAGTTGCTGAAAAACTAGATGAAATTTACATAGCAGGTAAGGCACAGTGGATACACTTGCATATTAAAATATGCAAATTTTTGTTTATCAATTCTTTTGCATGTACTGTCATTTTATCACCTTTTTGAATGGGGGAATTGGGTTCCTGAAGCAACTTTTTGTGGTTTCCTACCAAAATGGGTACTGCAGTGCTTCAAAATATTAAATTACACATTACTAGAGTGAAAATGTGTAAATGATTGCAGCATTTGCATTCCCACCATGGTTGCATGAAGTCTGGTGTCAGGGCGAGTGAATTTTCCTCTCCCTGGGAGTGTCTTGGTGAGCCTGTCCACTCTCCCCATTCATGAAATTAATTTGCATCCCGTAACTGCTGAGGAAAAAACTTTTGCAAAAATGTTCATTTAGTTGCTGTTAAAATATTTCCTGCTTTTGATGATTTTCTTTTGAAGTTCCTGTAGTGTAGAGTCAGTACAAATCTTTGAGGTCATTTTAGGACTCATTTTGGTCAGTCAGATCTAAAAAAACTACTGGTCCTGGCCTTTTCAGCCAGATGGGAGTGAAGCAGAAACAATGGCAGCAGCTGTCTGGTGTGTGGCTGCATGGGACAGGTGACGGCCCCTTCATAGAGGAGAATGCAGACTGGCTCATTAGAAACTCCCAGCCACAGTACAGAGGGCCACTGGCATATCGAGTTGCACTTTCACATCTGTTGTGATTAGTTCTGGACAAACCTGCTGGTTGTAGAATAAAGTCCAGCATGGCTAATGACTACAGCCTAATTAGTTTAGGTCTGTCCCATCCCTCACTTGTAATTGTAATAATTGTTCTTGATACCTCAATTACATAATTTTTTTTTATGTAGTGTAACTTGCATGCAAATGCTCCTTCTCAATGAATTCAATAGTACTGTAATGTCTGCATGAAAATGAAATGATTCTTTGTCTTCCTGTTAGTAGTTCATCTCTTCTGTGTGATTTGTCCTTTTCAATAGGTTTGGTGTCACACAGTGACTTAGATGATCGAGCGATTGAAGCTCTGAAAGAATTCAACGAGGAAGGTGCTCTGCAAGTCCTTTTGCAATTTAAGGACAGCGACCTCTCACATGTTCAGGTATGAACTCTAACTTCATATACTATTTCATCAACTTAGATGTTGCGTGCCAACCTTTCACAAAGTGAATGGTTATATCCCTGCATGTTGCAATTTTTGATAGTTTTTTTATTACACAACATTTAGCAATTTCTGGTCTGATCAGAAAGATTTTTAATGTTTTTTCTCTTTCGTTTAGAACAAAAGTGCCTTTCTTTGTGGCGTGATGAAGACGTACAGACAGAGAGAGAAACAAGGGACCAAAGTGTCAGACACTAATAAAGGACCAGATGAAGCCAAAATCAAAGTGAGAACTAATCTATTGTTTAATAGTGATACTAAATCTCATTTTTATATTTGGACGTGTAAGATTAAACTTACAGTTTGCATTTCTTTCTGTGAATATTACTTGGAATAAGTTGTTTGAACTGACTTTGGACTCGTACATATATTTTTTTCATATTTCAGGCTTTGCTGGACAGGACTGGCTACACACTTGACGTGACAACAGGCCAACGGAAGTATGGTGGTCCCCCACCAGAGTCTGCCCATTCTGGGGCACAGCCCACTATTGGTACAGAGGTAAGCAGGGAACTGTGAATGATGGTTGAATATAACTATTTATATATGTAAATGGTATGTTATTTATTGAGAGGTTTCACTTTGTGGCTCCTCCATGTGAATAGTAAACATCTATTTTGTAGATTAAATATGACATTAAACCAGTATAGAGTACATTCGTATGGTATCCAAATGATGAAACTCTTTCTTACTGTAGTAGCCATGGTTACAATGACAGCTTACCGCTAAGAGCTGAGTGGATACCTTAATCTAAATACTGTCACTCCCTCATTTTAACTCTTTATCACAAATTATTTTCTTACATGATAATGTTTCATTTCTCAACTTGACAGATATTTGTAGGCAAAATCCCCAGAGACCTATTTGAGGATGAACTGGTTCCACTGTTTGAGAAAGCTGGCCCCATCTGGGACTTGCGTCTGATGATGGATCCTCTCAGTGGCCTGAACAGAGGCTATGCCTTTGTCACTTTCTGCACTAAAGAAGCTGCACAGCAAGCTGTGAAATTGGTATGTTTTCTGTACTGCAGTTATAACCACAAAGATTTAGTCAAGAATTAAGTAAGATAATGTATCATTTACTTTACTTAAATCATTACTATGTAGATGACATCTATGTGGCTTGGCTTCCATTTAGTTGACTGCTGCCTTTTTTTTGTCCTCCATTCTTGTGCAGTGCAACAACAATGAAATTCGACCGGGTAAACACATTGGTGTGTGCATCTCTGTGGCCAATAATAGACTGTTTGTTGGCTCCATCCCTAAGAGTAAAACAAAAGAGCAAATTGTTGAAGAATTTGCAAAAGTCACAGGTGAGTAGGCAACATCGTTTGACACTTCATTCAAAAATGTTTTAAAAGTGAGATTAGATTTCCGTGTGCAGTAAAATATGACGCTACTTGTCTCAGTAACTGTGCATTAAACATTTGTAATATTAGAACCATTTTAATGCATGACAGGAATTTCTTCAAACATGATGTTTGTGTCCAAATGATGACCTTATTACTATGCTGGAGTGACTCATGTTACTATGAGAGCTTACCGCTAAGATCTGACTGGACACCTATGCAATGTTATGACACCAGATTTTTATTTGTGCAACGCATTTCATTGTAATGGTAAACCATGCTGAAGAAATGAGCAAACTATTCCCCTAAAGTCTGGTTTTATGTAGCCCTTTATTTGAAGTATAACCCGGGATGAGAGTCCGTTGGGTTGTGTCAGGAAGGGTATCCGACGTAAAAACTCCTGCCAAATCAAATATGTGAATTGGATTCACTGTGGGGACCCTGGAAGGGAAAAAGCTGAAGGAAATCACCATTTGTTTGAAGTATAAATGGTTTTTGATTAGTAGGTCTGTGCCTTTTATGCATGATTTAAAATAAGTTAACCGCCTCCTGTTTTGTTTTTTTCTTGTTTCTGCAGAGGGTCTAAATGATGTCATATTGTACCACCAGCCAGACGACAAGAAAAAGAACCGGGGCTTTTGCTTCCTGGAGTATGAGGACCACAAAACAGCAGCTCAGGCCCGTCGCAGGCTAATGAGTGGGAAGGTGAAAGTTTGGGGAAATGTTGTCACAGTGGAGTGGGCTGATCCCATTGAAGACCCTGACCCAGAGGTGATGGCCAAGGTAAGGCTTAAAGATAGTTATCTGTAGGATACAGTGAGTGTCATTTATTTTTTATAGATTTATGAGTTATCAGGTAGAGAAAGCTAACTGGCAGACTTTTATTTCAAACATTATCCTAACATTTCTTTATTTAAAAAATGTGAAATGTGCATTTGTTAAAATAAGTTGTAATCTGTATTGTGGCGCACAGTTGGAAGAAAAAATAAACACTATTCAGCCCACTGAAAATAAATGTTGTTGCATCTCTAGTCCAGTTTTAAAGCGTAATTCTTAGTGGCGCATAAGGGAAGCATTGTGTTTTTATGCAGCTACATTTCTCTATTTTTCATTTACAGGTTAAGGTGCTGTTTGTGAGGAACTTGGCAAGCACTGTTACGGAGGAGATACTTGAAAAAGCCTTTAGTCAGTTTGGCAAACTGGAACGGGTGAAAAAATTGAAAGACTACGCCTTCATCCACTTTGAAGAACGAGATGGTGCTGTGAAGGTGCAGAAGAATAAAAATATTTCTCTTGAATGTGTGCTTAAGTTTCTCCGCGCAGGAAATCCAGAATGAAATGTTTTAATCTTGATCAATTTCGCAGGCTTTGGCTGATCTCAATGGAAAGGACCTTGAAGGAGAGCACATTGAAATCGTCTTTGCCAAGCCCCCTGACCAGAAGAGGAAAGAGCGTAAAGCTCAGAGACAGGCGGCTAAAACACAAATGTAAGTGATGAAACACAGCCTTCTCACCCTATAGGATGGAGGGAAAAATGTAAATATTGATGTAAAACAAAATATGTTGATGCTGAATCTGGGTCATTGCATCTCAGGTATGATGAATACTACTATTACGGGCCTCCCCACATGCCACCACCCACAAGAGGCAGAGGACGAGGTGGACGGGGAGGCTATTCTTACCCGCCTGATTATTACGGCTATGAAGACTATTATGATTACTATGGATATGATTACCACAACTACCGGGGTGGCTACGACGACCCGTACTATGGCTACGATGACTTCCAGGGCTCTGGGAGAGGCCGAGGAGCCAGGGGAGGAATCCGTGGCAGCACCAGTCAGACCAGAGGCCGTGGTGTTGTCACACCGAGGGGCCGAATGGGATTCTCCCAGCGAGGAGGCCCTGCAACAAGCAGAGGTACATTTAATGTGGAAAGAATTTGTCCATTTTTTTAAGGATAATTTAGAGGTAACGTGGTAATTGTATCTTCATAAATACCTGTTCACACACATATCATATCCTCTCTGCATTCCTTAGACGTTTGTATGGTGTGACGGATACAGTACATGCCTAAATGAAAGCAGCTGTGCACTGAAACATTTATTGTCACACTTTATGCATCTGGAACTCAGTTGCTGATTGATCAATGATAGGCCAGTAACTCTCAAATGCCATTTGGGATTTTCACATGCTCATTAAAGGTTGATCACAGATAGAGCTTCACTATACTTTTCAACTAATTAATCTTGAACCATTATGGTGATCTTGATGATGAAAAGAAGTTTCAATTCTCTGTTTCCAAGTTAAAGATTCTTATTCTTTTGACAGTAAACTGTATTTGATGACATTTGTAGCTTTGAAACACTAGCGAACATTTACTGGCAATTTCTAGTCAATTTATAGTCATTAGATAATTAATAAATTGAATAATGGAATAAAAGGGAATTGTATTAGTCACCAGTAAAAATATCTAATCACAACTTAATTTGCTATTGCATGAGGAAAAAAAAGGATGTCAAACTGTACTAAATTGCATGTACTGTCATTGTTCCAGCAGGGAAGCGGGGCCGTGGACGGTCCTGACCTGTCCCAGTGGATACTGACTTGATGTGTGAGGTTACACCGTAAGCTGCAATGGATGTTGACACAAAAAAAAGAGCATGACAAAAAAGCTCCAATGATATTCCAGCCTTACAGAAGAAGCATCTTCCCTCCCCGTATTTTTTTTTTTTATTATTATTTTTTATTTAATTTTTGTGAAACTGCCACCTTAAAAAGAAAGACGTGATTTTGAATACTCGCCACAGCCTCTTGCCCTAAAACATTTTACTCAGCTCTGGTATACAGGGCTCTATGTATTGCCCTAACAATCTCCCCCATCCCTGTCCCTGAACATGCCATTTTTTAAAAAAAATAATTATTAATGAATTTGCACTTTTTAAGTTTCTTAGGTTTGAAGTGGCTCAAAGGAGCTTGATGCTATGTATATGTTTGTGCTAATCGCAATTTTTATTGTCGGAATATCCATGTTTAATCTTAATCGTTTGATCTGGATGTTTGAATGAGAACATTTGCAGGTTTTTAGGGTGTACCCACCTGGCATGGATAAGTCAGGCATTCCAGGAAAGTGGTTCTTTTCAGAACTTGTCTTTAAAGGGTTGGTTGACTACCTCAGTACAGAGGACTAAACTACCCGGCCTGTACTGTAAATAGGGAAACTATATTGATGAAAGCAGGGCTTGTTTTCATACAAAATATGCACAAGAGCTGCAGCGCATAAACGATGTACTTAATGTAATATAGTCATTTTAGCTGCAGCTCTGACACTGCAAACAGTCAAACTGGGCATGCAAAACAATCTCATATGATGAGTCTGAACAAGCCCTGCTTTTATCCTATTTTGAACTGAATTAGCCGCCTTGCTTCTTCAGAGTATGTAGTTACTGGTGTATAGTTTTTTCGGATAAAATGTTACTTTTGTAAAGGCTTCATCACGGGCATCCAACTGCCTCTGATGAAAAAAATAAAACAAAACTAAAGCCCTGCAGTGTCCCTTTTTGTGCCACTGTATTATTCCAGTGGGTTTGTTTTTATATGGATACAATACATTTTCAAATAACGTCTGAATAATGTACAACCAATCCTTCATATACCATCACGCTACCTTTGAGTGATCCCTTCCCAGCTCCCAAGACAGCAACTGTGTTAAAGAACTGTCATGTTCATCTTGACGGATGACTGAATTGCCATATTGCCCAGTCAGTGAGCATGTGTGCCTAACGTTAGCTCCTATGATTTGGTGAGGGATCATAGTCCCATAGTGGTAGAAGGGATACTGCAGTGAATGACTTCTATTGCCAGGTATAGCAAAAAGGAAACTGTGCTATTCAATCCCAGTTTTCTATACAGTTAACTCCCTCTTTAAAAAATCACAACAACCACCTTTTGAAAAAAAAAAAAAAGATGTTAGCAGTTTTAAACTATTGTTGGTGGCCAACAACGTTTTTTGCATTCCTGCAAATAAATTGTTTTATACTGTAAAATGGAGGTGAGTGTAACTTATTTTTGTAATAAAGTTTTTGATTTCTATCTGTGTCTTCGTCTTTGGATGAAGTCTTTAACAGGTCCCAGATGGATGCTGCTGCTCCTCAACTGGCTTTTAAATGTTACAACTTTAGTTTGTTTTTCTTTTCCCCTCAGAAATTCCTGTGCATGAGACGAGCGTTTTTATAGGTGTCAGTTCAAGGTCTATGAAAAACAATCGAAGTGTTGCATTCAAGGTGAAAAGAAAAAAAGGGTTTAGTCTTCCAACACTGATAATGTGTACAGAATGAAAGCAATGCGACAACAAATTTACCATTTTCTAAATTTGTGTACACAGATTTGATATTGTTCTAATGTGCTATTGGGTTAACGTGAAATTTAGTACAACATGGAGTATTACTCAAAAGGAATATGACAAATTATGTTCACTTTTCTCCTGGTGTTTATCTGAAGTATCTTAATCCTTTGTATATGTGCAATATATTTTTAACAGTCGTGTTTTTAAAGATATTCTAAAGCAAAAACCATTCCCAAACCATTGTAGGCCAGTTTGCGTTGGAGAAGATGATGTATCAGGGTAAAGTGAGTAAATACACTTTGGATCTTTAACAAGGGTACATGAAGATGGATTTCTTCACCTTATCCATTCCCAAGATGTTGCTATATAGATTATTTACACACTACTCGCAACTTAAATTTTTATGGTTAATTTTCCACATCTAGTCTTTGTCATTATCACTTTCAGTGGTATACATCATGCAGGACTGTTAAGAGTAACAAACCATGAAGTCTGATTGTCTCACATGTCAAGTGATGAGATCAACTGAAGCAACAGAGTCCCTTAAATGCATCATTGGCCCTTAAATGCATCATGACAAAATCCATACATGCAAAATGACCATACTTTTATTAAATCCAAAGTTATTTACTTGCACAAGATAACTTTGTTTTAAATTAGTTTTTGTACAAATATAAGTGCCGCATTTTTGCAGTCGTTGGGAGTATTTTAAAGTTGTTTTTTTTATACTTGCTCCGTTATAACTTATAATGTTGGCTAAGGGTAACCATAGCAACCCCACGAAGGCGGCGACCACAGCGGGGATATACTCATTACTTTGCGGTTAACCCCGAAGAGTTTCTCCGTGTTGGTCATAACACACAATAAAAAAATAAAAACGGAAGGCAGCACTCACTTTTTAGTCTAATTTTACTTGGCAAACGGTTTTCACACTAACCATCAAAACCCCGTTTTTGTTTTTTAAACAAAAATCATGTCGCCAAACCTCTTTGGCGGAGGGACACAACCAGGGAATAAAATGTAGACCCGCTCCAATTAAACCTAAACCCTCGTCAGGTGACGTGCGGCGATGAGCGCGCGTGCTCTTATAATAAAACTATTGTGGTCAGTGTAATTTGACTTGGAAAAACGGTTTCCGCATGAACCACTCCGTTATTTATATTTGCGTAAAAAACCCGTTCTTTTAAAAAAAAAAATTGTAGCCAAAACTCATCGGCGGAGGAATACAACCGGTGAAGGAAGAAAAACACAGTTGCTCTAATTAAACCCAAACCTTTATCAGGTGATGGGCACGCGCTCTAGAATTACAGTGGCCGGAGTTTATTTATTTATTTATTTTTTAGAACTTTATTGAACAAGTGATTATACAAAGAACAAAATAACTATTCCAAGGGTCAATAAGAGTTGAAGAACATCCATCCATATACAATAGATGAAAATAAAATAATAGTAGTGCAAAGATGAATTAAAAAATAAAACAAGTAAATAAAGTGCCAGAATTGAAAAAATAAATATATCCAGGGTAATCAAAGGAAAATCAATCACAGATACAGTTGAACAGTTTTAAGATTTGAAGAGTCTTCAAGGCTTTGGGGTTTTTCGAGGTCTGGATGGTATTAATGTACTGTTGGAGTTCATGGAAGAACACTTTAAACAGGGCTTTTCTGTTGCCAAACTTCCTTTTATGAATGTGGAATTTTGCGATTATAATCATTCGATTGATGATGTAATACTGCTTCAATTCAGAGGTGGAGGATTTCTAAAAGACAAGAAGCACATCTTTATAAAGCAAGGTACAATGGCCGGTGTTTTAAAAAAAATGTTTATTTTTTACAGTGGCCGGTGTTTTTTTTTTGTTATTATTTGTTTATTTTATTTTTTTACAATGGCCGGTGTTATTTTTTGTACAGTGGCCGGTGTTTTTTAAAATTATTTTTTGTTTATTTTTTTTTACAGTGGCCGGTGTTTTTTAAAATTATTTTTTGTTTATTTTTTTTTACAGTGGCCGGTGTTTTTTTTTCATTATGTATTTAATT
>JAPTHA010000016.1:17630777-17647081 GCA_029814585.1 Gymnapogon annona | reverse complement strand
AAGAGAAGTGTGATTTCAACAATATTCTACCTGTTACTAAATGTTTTGTGTATTTATAGATCCACCGTCTTCTGTAAATTGTAATGTACGTTTGTATAATATTGTTAAAATTACCCTTATATTAAGAGTTTTGAGATTGTTCATTTTATTGACGTTGTTTTAATGGACAGTTTGTAGACGTAAACATTCTCATCATAATAAGGAAAATTTGGGTGTTTAAATGTGCTAAATCTGAATAAAATGAATTGGAAAACCAATGGCGAAAATACGGTCATGTTTTCAATGTGTGATGAAATGTGTCAGTACTTTAACGCTGGAGTAGTTCGTAATCGTAGACCAGTATAATTAACTTACAATAGTTTGGTATTAGACTGTATTCACGTTACACTGTTGTGCTTCTTTTTGTTGTACTCAATATCTCTTTATTTCGTCAACAGTTATTTATATGCACATGGTCTTTCATGGTAGTTTGAGGCTTAAAAGAAAGGTAGGGAAAATGGACTTTAATTAATTAAATATATGAAGGTTGACTGAATGGATTCGATCAAACTAGCATACTTATTAAATGGGTTATAATTACTTAACATTGTGCAAAACAACACAAAAACAGCCCCATCTGTATCTCCTTTGTGGTCACCCACTCTGCTATTCGGGCGAAGTTCTCGTGACAATTCTTCAATATTCCGACGGTACGTGAAGGCAGCATTCAGGCTGCACTGCATACGCGCCGTGGCGGAGAGTGAAGATGGCGGAGAATAATGTCGATCCAGAGCACGAATGGAGCGACCGGGCCCTGGATATGGCCGAGGACACCCTGGTTGCAATTGAAACCCTGTTGGCCACGCTGAGGGCCTTTGAAGACGTACTTAGGCAGCAAGAAATATCTGTGGCGTCCTCGACCGAGTACTGCGACAACTTCTGTCAGGTAATGTGTACATGCAACATTCGAAGCTAACCGTTAGCCTAGCGTTAGCTCAGCTCGGATTGTTTTTCTCGATAACCTGCGTCGAATGCTGGCCCGTTAGCTCCCCGGACGAGTTTGTAGCGTGTAGGAATTTAGATGGGGGTTTTTTTATTCATGTGTACGTGTGCGTAGAAGTGTATGTCAAAATACATTTATACACTGTCATTGTGCTACAGAAGGGGGAAAAAGCCACAGTGACAGTTGAGTGATGCACGTCTCAAGTTGTGCAGTCAGCTCGCTTTGGTCTCATTATCATGAGTCAGAGCGCTTCCTCTGCAAAAATAAATAAATAAAATACAGGGATACGTGCAAACCTGTTAGAAATTATTGTATATGAACAACATTGCCACAGCTTGAGCTTAATGCACTGTGTGCGTAGGGTGGGGCGGTATGTTTAGGGGAAAAAGTCGAGGTTGTTTGGTTGTGGCAATGGGAAAATGGGATTCAGTATTACTTATAACTATCTTAAAACCAGAGGTGGGTAATCCCAGCATCAGAGAGTTTTAAGTCCTGCCCTGTATTTGTTCCGACCATTCACTGAATCAGTCCATTTGAATGGACACAACTCTTCACCCAAGTAGATGTCACAATCAGTGGGAATCACCTGCGTCAAGTGAACAGGTAACAATTAATACATGGCAGGACTTTTATTCTACCAGGTTGGGATTACTCACCTCTGCTTAAAACTGAATGCTTATGCTTCCTGAAACATATTTTGCACTAGTACCTGGCAGTGGGAAAAATCCCGTGCATTCAAGTACTTAAATGGACTTACAGTGGGAAATCTGCCATGTTGTATTATTCGTTAGATGAAAGCACCATAGTGTCTCCCAGATAGAGTTCCCATATTTACAAAAAAAATCCAAGAAAGGGCTCATTTTCATTACAAGGCAGATGTTCATTGCGTACAAGGCACTTCCAGTGAGAATTTGGTTACAAGCAAAAGTGCGTAGTAGAAAGGAGCAATTCATTTGAACAGATAGATAGTGCCGTCTGTGGATAGTGACAACCCTTTGAAGAAACGTCCAACTAACTTCAATCATAGAACCAGAACTTTCATGCTGTAGACATTTACTTCAGTTTCCATGCACTTCCGTTTTGCGTTTACTTGTTGGTTTGCAGGGTTGGGAGACACTTGCAGTCAGAATTTCATACCAAAACATAAATATCTGTAGGATTTTTCTACATCTGGCTTTCCCAGACATCTCATGGCAAAAAAGAGGAGGAGCTTAGAGGACTAATTAATATGTTAACAAAATACATCCATAATCTGTGCCCCATTCTTTCTTTTAATTCACAAAATGGATTATTTAAATAGTTCTTTTACACGTAACATGCTGCATTTCTCTTCAGCTCGGAAGTAGTCCAGGTGTAATTAGCACACTGATAAGGGTCTCGGGGGTTCAGGCCTTATTATTGCTATCCTTTGAGAAGGTCTTGTATATTTAGACAGAGGGGAATTAATTTAAGGCCCCAAAGGCAGCACAGCAGCCAGCAGGGCTCCTGCTGTCTGGAAAATGAGGCTCCTGGGATGTTGATAGTACTATGATAAATGAATGTGTATATGTGCCAGGTAAGCACAGGTGACACACTTTTGTTGACTCTTAAACATGTGGCAACAGCTAATATTTACTATGCAAACTTTGTTGTGACAGTGCATGTACATTGTTCTACGTAGGATCAAGAAATAATAAGAATAAAGTTTACTATTTGCAATTTTTTTGGCTTTAATTAGTATATATTTTAAGGCATTTGTCAGCCAAGGTATTGGTGTATCCTTTTCATAGCGGCTGCCAATATTTATTTATTAGGGTGTATTAAGGATTATGTCAAATGTGGATGATCAGACGGGCCTCAGGAATTTTTTAATGCAATGAAGCTTTCTTTGTCAAAATGGCAAGTAAAGTACAATAATCAGATCCTTAGTCATGTTAACCACAACATAAAGATTTAACCTGTAACAATATAAATGAAAAGAGCCTTTTAAATAATGTTTTTTCAGGTCAGTTATTAAACATCAAATTGTGAGCATGTTGTCTCACAGATGATGGTGTGTCATAGTGTACGATGTAGCAAAGTCCCTTCAGGACCAATCATGGAGTATTTCACATCAGACAGTGCGACATCTGGGAACAATTGGGATAAGACACGTTTCCCACAGGTGGAAAACCCCCATTTTCTTTCAAAATATTCTTCAGGGTGTTCACTGACAACTGCTTTTCTGTTGTTTACATAAATTTATGCCGTGTGTGTGTGTGTGTATGTATGTATGTATGTATGTGTGTGTATATATATATATATATATATACACACACTTTTTTTTTCTTTTTACAGGCGCTAATGCACTATGCTGGGAGCAGGAACTCCATGGATCATGGTTTGCCTCTTCTTGAGGTTTACTGTCTGTCCATAAACTGCTTCGCTGCAGCTCGGTCCCATCTCACCGCAGAGTCTGATAGAGTGGCACTTGTTTTGAAGAGACTAGCTTTGTGAGTACTGTAAAACACTCCTAGGACAATCTGTGTTGTGATATGAAGAAGTGTTATGGATTACTGTATAAAGAGTGTTTATTTCTGTTCTTTTTCCTGACTGAGAACCCTCATGTTTGGCATTCAGGATTCTAAATCCCCCACACTTGATGTCATGTATTTTACCATAGAATTTTGACTGACACTTTTTAATTTAAAAAGAAAGCAGTATGTAAACAATATGAGCACAAAATCTTTAGCCCCGATTGAGATTATTCCCCTTTTCAACTGTAAATTTGCATTAATGTCTTACATTCAAGCTGCAACAAATTCAAGGAAAACTCTTCCATTCGGCCAGTTTTGAAGCTTAACACACATGGCCTTAGTACATTTTTTGGATTTATGCTGTATTTTTCAGTCGCCAAGCAACGACATTTCGTTGCCAGACCCACTGCAACGACAATAGCAGATGTCTATGTCTAATGTAAAGCTAATGATTAGTTAAAACAGTTTGGGCTATTTGTAACTATGATTGTTAGGATTTGGTACAAATGTAGCATCCAGAAATATCTAGTTCTTAAAGAGCAAAGATGAGCTGACAATAACTACTTTATTAATAAATATGTCATAAAATTAAACTTTTTAAACACAGTTTTACTCAAATATCGGAATGGATTTTCGACATTTCACCTGCAATTCAGAACATAATTGGTAGATTTGCGGAAACTAGGTGCATTTCATTGTGTAAACCGATAACTTTCAAACTCCTTGATTCCTGGTCTGACAGGATCCAATCAAGATCTGTAATTAATTTTTGGCTGATGGAATAACACGAGTCAGCGTTTACTTTAGCAAACTGCTAAATGCAAACACCTGTTAAAATATTTCTGAACCAGAAAGTGGCTGTATGCTAACAGTGTCTACAACTGTAAATGTGGACTTTGGTCAGACCGATCGATATTAACGGGTCCTGGTCCAGAGAGTAGGTTTAGCAAACCATGAGCCTAACCCTTGAGACATGAAAGTCTAAATTGTCTCTTCCAGAACAGTTGATCAGAGTGGGATCAGTCACCCTGGAGTTTTGTGGTGTGGGTACATCATTAGTATTGGAGATGATAAAAAAGAATGTGTATATGCAACGCAAATGAGAAAAATATTGCAGACTGTTTTTTTTTTTCTTAAAAAAAGGCACAATGATAATATAGAGCTTGGAGCCCACAAAACTGTGGGCTCCAAGTTTTGTTTAATATGATAAAACAATGTCTTATCATATTAAACATCTCGACTTACAGTACTAATCCTAAACGGCAACATCATAAGCTAAACTAGTCATAGCCAATTAAATCATATAAATGAAACTATTAATGTGATGCACTTGTCTTACATATAAGGCATAGACATATACTCTGTGGATTTTAGTCTTATGGGGCTAACAAACATATATTTCAGATATGTGGGCCCTCGTCATTTCATCATTGTGAGATTTAAGGTCACGCCATTCGCGCCTCTATCTCTGACAGACATAACATCAACAGGCCAAGGTGACAGATTAGATAATGCACCCAAACAGTTTTTTTACTTTCCCTGTCAGGATTATACATACATGTGCTGCTGCCATATTGTCTGTATGGTTGGCATATAATCAGGTTCTTGGTATTTAGATGCACTGTTGGAGTGGTTATGGAGAACAAACTCCTTATCTGTCAATGGCAAATGACTATATTGACTGTATTTGTAATATATATAATATATATATATATATGGTGTGTACCATGGGAAATGCATTCAGAAGTGGATTCATTATAGAACTGTACTAAGAAGTCTTTTGTGTTCAGTTTTTGTATACCTGGTCACATAACATGACTATTGTTCTAAACCTTTAACAGTCACACAATGCTTCTGTCTGTGTATCCAGCAGAAATATTAATGTCATTGAATTTCAACTACTAGCACAATCTGTAATATATAGTGTGGTTTTAAACAAACAGTTCAGGCTTTGTACTTGTAAAGCCTCTGTCTTATAGATTTGTAGTTTTTGTCAAGAATGACCGTTTCACAGTCGTCATTTTTATTTTTTTGAAGGAGCTGTTTTGAGTTGCTGCTATCTGTGCCTGAAAATGAAATCCCATATGAAGCCTGGGTTCAGTTCCATCACTCTGTTCAGGTACGTGCAACTATTTCAAAACTGAGCTGATATTTACTAAAAAAAATATATATATATATATATCCACACACACACACACACACATATAGTGTGATGGGAAAGAGAATTCATCAGTGTTTTCAGCCGAATGTTGAGCTGTGGTTTGTCTCTGCAGTCGGCGACAGCAAAGTCAAAATCAATTTACACCAGAGTAGCTCGCAGCTGTTGCAGCTGTGACCGAGTTTAATTTCAGTAAACCTTAATCACCATTGAAGTGTGGTGTTGAGAAAAGAATGTTTATTGTGTAGTCATCGTCTTGGTAACCATATGAACTCTTGTCTTCAAGTGGTTAATTTGTAAAACTCTTAGAATAGCTTTAGGAGCCTCACATCTACCGCTGTGTTGGACAAATATGTTTACACTTTTTTTGTCTCATTTTCATGATTCTTTTGCTCATACATCTTTTCAATTTGTTGTTTTTTACAGATTGCCCATGATAATTTGTTAGAGTATGGAAGCACAGACCTCCAAGCTCTGCTCCAGATCACAGGAGAAGGAGGCGCATGGAGTAATCCTGTCCTCACATCTCTCCTCACCGGACAACCCACCAACTCAGAAGAAGGTGGAAGTCTATTTAACTTGGCTGTTTTCTTCATTTGTTTGTGTGTGTTTGGAAAGTGCATCAACATTCTATATAATTGTTAGAATTATACTGTCCTCGCTGACTAAATTTTTACTGTGAATTCTGTTTGCAGTTGATGCATACATCGGCTTGGAGGGCGAGGGCTTCATGGAGATGCGGGTGAAGCACTTGGAGAAGATGGGCGAGGTGGCCAAGGCAGTGGTTCTGGCCAAAGCTTGCACTGAATGCAGCTTTATTTCAAACCAAGCTACTTTTCGTCAAACATATGTCTCACTGCTTTGTCATCTACTGCCCAATGAAGAAGCCATCATAGAGGTATTACAACTCTTGTGCATGCTGAATTTATTTGTGGAAGAGAAAAAAAATAGAATTGGAGGATAATGAAAGACAAAAAATTTAAAAATGAAAAATAGACGAGAGTATGTGAGATTGAGAATAACGTACATTTTTACAGCGGTCTGTAATTTGATAAGGAAGTTATAGTACTGCATTGTCAAACATAAATTAGATATTTTATACCTTACAAATTTGAATGTAAGAGGAAAATATTTATGAACTTGACCAATGCAGCGGTGTGTCAAAAGAAACCAGCTGCAGATCTGTGGCATTCTTGTATTGGCTGCTCAAGAGCCACACCAAACAGAAAAATGAAAGTGATATAATCTCCATGTAGTGGTCACACATCTGCATGTGATTGTGTGTCTCTCACACACACAGGCAACTATATACTGTCGACACTGTGGGCCATCCTTTTACTATACCACAAGACAAAGGTTAAAGGAAGGATGAATACAACTAATAGTTTGTCGTAGAGCAACCTCTACTCTCCATATTCAAATGCTCGCCACTCTTCTCATTTCCAAAAATAGAGCTCCAAATTTAAATGCAAATTGAGCTTCCTACCTATTCATGTAAGATGCAGAAATTTCTGTGTTCAGATATTACAGCATACATATTACATATTACAGCATTGATCTTTAGAATTCATCATGTCTTAATGACTCGGTATTGTTTCATTGCACCAAAACGCTCTATAATTAATATTTGTAACCTGGAACATTAACTCCAAGAGTGGTTTTGTTTTGCAGCTAATGTGTGATTACTAAGTTTTATTTTGACACTGATGTGTTTTCTCATGATTTAGTGTTTATTAAGTGTCATCCACACCTGAGCTCCTCAAGTCTATTTTAGTAAGCCACTTTCAGAGCTGCAGGCTTGTTTGCATCGGTATAGTTTTAAGTTGTCTTTGTTTACCCCTCACAAATGCTCAATAACAGCTTTGAGAAATAACATTAGATCTCACCGCAGATTGTGCCGTGACAATAATTTCTCATTTAATACAGAGAAGGGAATTGGTATTTTACATGTGCTGGGATGAATTTAATTTTTTTTCTAAATATCTCTACTTTGTATGAATTCTTCCAACAGATATCCAGACTTGACTGTAAGGATGTATTGGAGATCACATGTAATTTGGAGACAGAGGGCGAGGAGAATACAGCCTTTATCTTGTGTACAACTTTCCTCACACAACAGCTACAGCAGCAGAGCCTTTACTCCTCTTGGTGAGTCTAGTGGTGGTGTACTGCACGTATGCCTCACAGTCCGATTTTTGTTTCCATTTTATTTGTAAGCAAAAATATATCCTAAGCATTTCATCAAATGCATCTTTTTTTTCGAACTTATGTCACACTTGGTTAACTGTGAATTCGTTCATTGTGACTTCTTTAATTTTTTTTTTCTATGATCTTGTAGGGAGTTGACTCTGGTGTGGAGCAAACTTCAGAGGAGGATTGACCCCTCTCTGTTGTCGTTTCTTGAACGATGCCTTCAGCTGGGAGCTATCGCTAAAACAGTCTACCATTTGCTTTATCTAGTCCGAGTCATTCAGACAGAGGTAAGACTAACAACAATTCTCCTTTTTTGACACTGAACTCCCATTTTCTTCATATTCATCTATGAAACAAGAAATGTAGATTTCCAAAACGAAGTAAACCAATCTGTCAAGATTGTTAATAGCAGTACTTTGCTTCAAGGGTGCAAGAACACAAGTGCAATATTCATTTTTTAAAACAAGCTGGCAAATAGAGTGCAGCATTTGATTTTATGTGCTTGTGTTAAATCTACCAAGGAGCCACAACAGTGAGCTTCAAGGGTCTAACTTGTGTTGCTTATTTGCATTTCCTCCAAACTCTGGAGTAATTTAATCCAGTGGCAGAGTTTAAAAAGCTTTTGATTTCCAATTATTATTTTAATACATAATGGAACACTAACGGCGTGTGTTGCTCAGAGTCTTTTGTTTTCTTAAACTTTGAAGCTGCAGATTTGCATGGCTAGCAGAGAGAAAATTCTGAGGCCTCATTTTTGACAGTTGAAAAGTAAAAATTTTTTTCTAATAACTGAAGAATTGCTTTCAAACACTGACTCATTGCCGCCACTGAACACTGTCATCAGTGCCTGTTTTTTGAGTGAGGCAAAATTGTTGAGTGTTGACCATATTATTTCCAAAATCATATAATTCTTCAAGAATCATGTAATCATTTTTTTTTTTACTGTCTTTTTAGGCAGAGGAGTTGGGTGTTGCACCATCTGTGGAACTTTGTGTGAAGGCCCTGCAACTTCCGAAGCAAGATGACTCGGACACAAGAATTTCTGTCTGTAAGACGGTGTCTTGTCTTCTCTCATATGACCTGGAAGTCTTGCGTGCCTGCCTGCTCACAGAGTTCCTGCTTGGACCCAGTCAGGAAGTCTTTAGCTGCCTTGAGGAGCTGTATTTGCGCCCAGACCACAAGTACGACGAGGAAAGTGAGGTTATTCCCAACTCACTACGTTGTGAGCTGCTGTTGGTGCTGAAATCCTACTGGCCTTTTGACCCTGAATTCTGGGACTGGAAAACTCTGAAGCATCACTGTATCTCCCTTCTAGGGTTGAAACCAGAGTCTGAAGGAGAAGATGAGGAGACAGTAGATGCACAAGAGAAGGCTAAACACGAGCCATTAGAAAACATGATGAAAGTAGATCATGAGCAGCAAAAGAGGTTTAATGGAAGTGTTTGTAGTAATGAGCAGGAGGACAAAAATGGCTCCAGTAATGTAGCAGAATCAAAGGCAAAGAGGCTTAAATTCAGCTGTCATATGTGTAAAAGGTCTGTTAGTGACTCCCAACTCGTTCATCACTCCAAAAGACATGAAGAGGACAGTATCCACCCATGCCCTGTCTGCTTGGAGAGATTTGACAACAGAAAGGATCTTGTTTCCCACTTGAAACGCCACATTCAGAAGGAAATGCAGTCAAACAAAAACAACGTGGAAACAGAGGATTTGCCAAAATCAATTGATGAGGACGATGACATTGAACCAGGGGAGATCACCGTTGACCCATCTTTAATGCTCTATTACAAATCCACACATGACCCTGACGTGCTCCATCACATTGTTCAACAAGCCAAAACCGGAAAAATGAAGCGTGCAGATGACGACGAACACGTAACATTCGATTACATCAGCCGTTACTTCAACCTGCAGAACAGGGAGGACTATCCATGCCCAGGAACAGGTTGTACGAGGACTTTTAAACACTCAAAGTACTTGTATGTCCACTTGAAGTCAGAGCACAAAGGTGATGAGAATGTAAAATACTTTCACCAAATGAGGGACAAGCGGGAGAAGTGTATCTTTTGTAGACGCCATTTGGTCTCAGCCTACCACCATCGCAAACACCGTAGAGTTCACTATGGTGACCATCCTTACATGTGTGCTGTTATAGGATGTGGTGCTCAGTTTTCTTCATCCAATGAACTCATAGCACACAAACATACGCATGGTTATCAGCTCAACTACCAGTGTGAACTTGATGGCTGTTATGTCAGTTACTCTGACTTAGGACAGATTTATCACCATGAAGCACAACACTTCAGAGATGCAGCTTTTACCTGCTCTGGACCTGAATGTAAAAAATTCTATTTCTCCAAAAAAGAATTCATTGAGCATTTATCAACACACAACATAAGCTTCACCGAAGAAGACTTTGAAGCTCAGAGGAAGGCCAAGCGGAAAGTTCTGAAGCCTGTTAGAGAAGTGTCAGTGGCTCAAAATAAGTCTGGTGATTTGGAGCAGGTTGTGAATGGTGAAGTCATTACTTCTCCATCTGTGAGTTCGTCATCACATACACTTGCATCTGAATACAAGGAAGCCAAAAGTACCTTGGTGGCTGTGTGCTTTGACGGAAGTAAATTCACTTGTGGATTTGAAAAGTGTGGTATGACTTTTACCAGAGCCAGAGATGTCCAGAGGCATCTGAAATGTGCCCACCCCGAACACCTTAAACTGGAAAACAAAGAACACAAACATGATAAAGAACACAAGCATGACAAGGAGCGGGGATCGAAGTCAAAAGGGATAAAAACTGAAAGTGAAGGTGGCACCGAGGAAAAGGGAAAAACTGAACCAGCTCCTCTTTCGTCTGTGGAGGCTGGGAAAGAACGAAAAGCATCTAGTCATCCCAAAAACAGTGAGTCAACCTCATCAACTGCTGCAAAAAATGACGGCTTGGAAGAAATTCTTCTAGGACTCAGTAAATTGAATCTCAGTTCTTCTGAGTCAAGCGAGACCCCTGGCTCCATCCCTGAATCTAATGCATCTCAAATGGCCCTCCACCAAGCAATCATGGAAAACCCGCCTGTTGTAGTACTTCAGAAGAGAATTCCCCAGCTACATGAAGAAAAGGTGAAGCCCAGACTCGAACAAACATCGACAACTGATGATGAAGGTCAGTGTGTGGAATCACTCGCCACTGCTAAGCCTTATATCTGTGAGATGAAGGGCTGCGGATTCAGGACTGCACAGAGTTACAGCCTACTGCGCCATTACAGCACCAGACATGGCCGTACTGTTGAACAGGCGAAAAGATTGACTTCTTTGAAAACCACCTCTTTTAAGCCTTACATGTGCCAGCTCTGCTCAAAGAGTCACAGACAGAAAAGTGCGTTGAGGGCTCACTATATTCAAATACACAACCTAAGCGAGGCATTAGTGGACAAAATAAGCTGTGTGTCTGTACGGTATGAGGGAAACAAAGCCACAGACACTGCACAGGATACTCCTCAGCACTTGACAAACCATTCTCTCAAACAGAAGAAGAAAGAAAGCCCCAAGGCTCCGCCTGCAAGAGAAAACGGACAAAACTTTGACAATCAATCTCTGTCTGAAGAGGAAGGAGATGATGAAGCAGTGACAACAGAGGAAAGAAATGAGGAAAAGGGAGAAACTGAGGATGGGAGCACACAGAAGGTTAGATCCACAAGACGCCTGGTAGCCAAAAGTAATCTCTGCTATATTCTGGATAAATTCAGTAATCCTTTTCATTGTGTAGCAAAAAACTGCGATGCTGCTTTTTCCACCCAGGGAGGCCTCGTTCGCCACCTACAGTTGGTCCATCATTACAACCGTTCACAGCTTTTATTGGAAAAAGATGGTGACGTGCCTCACGGTCCAGAAGCCAGAAAAGAACCTGCCAAGAAAAGACATCCCCCAAACTCAGATGAACCTCAGCCCCAGTTCAAATGTCACTTCGCCAACTGTACCGCTGTCTACCACCTGAAAAGCAGCTTAGTGCGTCACACCCGTGACAGCCATTCGCAGCCACCGGAATTAATAAGGTGCAAGTTTGAGGGTTGTACAAGGGTTTTCAATCACGACGACGCACTCAAAAAGCATGTACTGTATAGCCACTGTGAATATTATGACTCACTAGTTGTACGTCTGCAGAGCACTCATAAAAAGTCAATTACTGGATGCCAAAAGAAGCTTATAGTTGCTCCACAGAGCCCACAGAAAGAAGAGTCCGGATCACCCAACACACAGAGTATGAGGTCAAGTCCCAAGCCTGAAGTGATGACCCAATCACTGGAAATAACCTCGAAGGAGGTTGAGAATACCAAATTGCCAAAAGACAGAAAGTCTCAACGATGCGCTTATGATCGTTTGGTGTTCAGGTCACATGAAGAGGCATTACAAATGTGCCAAGACCGCTGTATGCGTGTGGCCTTTCCATGTATGGTCCAGGACTGTGATTCAGTGGTCACGTACCTCAAGAGCTTGCATCGTCACTACTTGAATGTTCACCGCATGCGTCGGGAAGATCTTTTCAGGAATGAGGATACACTTGTTTGTAACGCCGAGCAGCTGGAGGAGCTTATTCAGAGGAAGTCGGCGAGGCCAACGGGTGCATGTAGTCCTAGTGGAGTTCTCAAAATGGAGTATCAGGCGGAGCCGGAAAACACAGGGGGACAGCCCACACCTGTGAGCCTCCATACTATCAAGTCAGAAATGCCAGATGAGGATAACCACGACCCACTGGGATTCCCAGAGGAGGAAAAACAGGAGCAGCCGCCTATCGAGAGAAATGGTGTTCTTGTGGGAGCAGATGAGGTTTTGTATGGTGAAGCAAGCACCGGAGGGCCCACTGAAGATTCAGCTGTTGTAATGCAGGAGGAGAGGTTAAGTTTGGAAAAAATCAAACCTCTTCTGCGTCCTCTAACTATTGACCTGTCACCCCCATGCTCATTGCGCCTAACTGCAGAGGAGGGTCTTCCAGACAGCAAAGATGGTGGTAAAATGTTGAACGGGTCTACCCCTTTGCCCACTCCCCCCGTCCGCCAGCCCCTGAAACGGAAAAACGAACTGCCTGAGCAGCCATCAAACCTGATGGACCCTCAGCCTCACAGCCCCTCCCCACGCTCTTTTGACATCACTTCGTACAAGCCCATAGGCTTTGAGTCCTCCTTCCTGAAGTTCATTCAAGACAGCTCACCAAAAGAAAACACCGGACCGTGCGCCAAACGGCGGGACTCTTTCCGGCGCAGTTGTTCTGTCAAGGAGAACAACCAGCTGGGCATCTCGCATACTCGCAGCAGACGCACTCATTCCCCACTGCTGAAGCCCCATACGATGACGGGGGACTTCACATCAATTCAAAACTTGAAGTCCATCTTGGACGAAGCTCTGGCAGGGTGTGGGGACCTGGCCATTAAGCAGCTGCAGTACCTCAGACCCGTTGTGGTCCTAGGCAGACCCGTGTGCACCAGCACCCTGCCAGACCTCTTCCCAACAGACACCAACAACAGCAAACTGCTTCTTGGAAGTTAGTTTATCCAAGCACCTTCTTACATGGCTTTGGCAAATGATTTTGTATTTTCACAAGCTGTATACCAGTATTTTTCTTTTTCCATAAATTATAGTATTATTATTTTGCTGTTTTGGGTTTTTTATTTGGCCAAATTGAACCGTAGAATAAAAGCAAGCTTAAAAAGTGCACACTCAAGTTAATTGTTTTTTTTTAAGACATCTATCCACGTTAAGATAACTTAAATCTCAATCGCTAGTGTATATAAAGTAGTTTCTGCGGTAAATGTACAGATTTTCAGAGTGTTAGAAATGGTCAGTAGCGTATTGCAAAGCCTTTCACTTAAGTGAAGATGTGACTGAAAACATTTCCTTCCTCCAAAGTTCTTTAGGAATATGTTTGGTTATTTTTCACCTCAGTTTATATTCTGTCAGTATTGGGGTGCAGTGGACTGATATTGGCAGATATGTATGTAACACTTTCTAATAAAATAAATGTGGTAACAAATATAAAGGCCTTTACATTCTGAACTGTCCAAGTTACTTTTTTTCCCTCATACTATCGAACACATGTCAAGATAAGAGGCAACAATGTTGCAACACAGTACATACAGGAGAGGTTCTTTTGACAGTTATAGATTAACTTTAATGTGTGTTCTCAGTTTATGGTTTAACATGTTTAAAGTGGTGTTTTCCTTTGCAAAGGGGGCACTTCGAAAGTTTTATTTACTGTACAAATGTAAAGAATAATATACATCAAAATGATAAAAACCTAGTGTTTGTAAAAAAAAAAATAAATAAAACTTATTGATTTTATCTTTTTTACTGTCCAGGTCTGCTATAGTGATGGAAAAATATTTTTGGGACGCCACATGCATTTGTGATGTATATCATTAGCAGCTACTTGTAAGTTGACAAAGTATCAAGTATTGCAGTATTCTGTCAAACCTTGTTGTTTCAGTAGGACAGTGCCCCTTGAAACAGTTTTTTTTCCCCCCTGTTGGCAATAAATAAAAAAATGTACAGTTGTGTCTGATGAAACCACATCTTTTGAAATGGAAATAGATTTTTCTCCAAAATTGTTGATAATATTTGAAATTGATATGTTTAAGGATGTCCAAAATGTTTTCCCGCCATCGTAGACGTCAATCGCTTCCTGGTGGGATTCGTAATCCTGCATGTTTTAGATCACAGGTGTCAAACATGTGGCCCGGGGGCCAAATCCAGCCCGCCAAAGGGTCCATTCTGGCCCTTCAGATGAATCTGTGCAATGCTGAAATGACACTGAAGATATTAACGATAATATTAGTTCAGGTTCCACATTCAGACTAATTCAATCTCATGTGGGTCAGAACAATACTCGACACGCTAATACAACATAACTTAAAAGTACTCACAACTCCAAATTTTAGCGTGTATTTACAGTCAAAGTATCTAGCAAAAAATGTGAACAACCTGAAATTATTTAAGAAGTTAGTGCAATTTTGATATTCTGCCTGTTATTAAATATGTTATAATACGTTAATAATATGTTAATATACGTTTGTAAATGTTAAACTGGAGTATAATAGTTAAAATTTCACTTATCTTTTCAGTTCGAGTTTATTCATGTCTCTTTAAAGGACAGTTTTTAGATGTGAACATTTTTGTCTCATAATTTGACTTGTTTCACTCTAAAACCATGGAGGAAAGTTTGGAGTTGACATTATTTATACATTATTACCGTATTTACTGGTTCAGCCCACTTCAGATCAAATGGACCTGAATGTGGCCCCTGAGTGACATGAGTTTGACACCCCTGGTTGAGATGTTTCCCTCTTCTATCACACCTGGTTCAATGATCAGCTCTTCACTAAAAGCTGCAGAAGCCTGTTAATGACATCATCCAGGTGTGATGGAAGAGGGGAACCTCTCAAACACAGGTGTCAAACATGCGGTCCGGGGGCCAAATACAGCCCGCCAAAGGGTCCAGCCTGGCCCTCAGGAGGAATCTGTGCAATGTTAAAATTACACTGAAGATATTAACGATAATATGAGTTCAGGTTTCACATTCAAACCAATTCAATTTCAAGAGGGTCAGACTACTAAAATGCATATGATAATTACCTAGAAATGCTCACAACTCCAAATAATATTTTGTATTTACAGTAAAACAAAGTATAATTTTGCAAAAATTTTGAATAACCACAACAAATATGAACAACCTGAAAAGACTGAATGGGATTTAAATACAATTGCTACGATATTCTACCTGTTATTAAATGTTACCTATCTGTTATAATTTGTGTAAATAATAAACTCTTAAAATCACACCTATCTTTTCAGTTTGCTCATGTTTGTTTTACTTTGCGATAGAGGATAGTTTTATAGATGTAAACATTTTCACCGTTTAATTTGACTTTTTTTTTCAGTCTAAAACATACAGAAAAGTTCAAATGACATTATTTTTTATCATATTATGCTATTATTTTACTAGTTTGGCCCACTTCAGGTCAAATGTACCTGAATGTGACCCTGAAGTGTAATGAGTTTGACACCCCTGATCTAAAACATACAGGACTACAGCTCTCCAGGACCAGGGTTCCCTACGCCTGGTCGAGTGTATAGAGATTGTGCAAGTTGTGGATTTTTAAAGGCATGCTTTGTCACTGGTGAACTTTGCTAGTATTTGTGTTAAAAAAAAAACGACAAAGCACAAAATTGGATGAAAAAATAGGAAGCAACGGATGAAAGGCAAATAGGGCTTCCACATTTTATTTTTATTCCTTTATCTGTAGTCACTGTAATTACTATTATCTGCAGCATTTGTTGAAATAAGTGCCATCCAATGGACTAAACAATGAGCAAATGCATATTTATACCTGTTGTTCGCGGGTCCTTATAAAGCAGGGGTGTCAAACTCATTTCACTCAGGGGCCACATTGAGGTAGACTTGATCTGAAGTGGGCCGAACCAGTAAAATAAT
>JAPTHA010000016.1:17420979-17449943 GCA_029814585.1 Gymnapogon annona | reverse complement strand
CAGCAACAGTATGCGGCTGGACACAAAATGGCGGGCGCCGTAAAGTAGACTCGAGCGACGTAAAGTCGAAATGACACAAGTCGAGTACGCCGTAACCCGAGGACCACCTGTATTAGTGAATTAGAAGTAATAAATGAATATAGGGAAATATTCCTATTTATAATATTTATTCATATTTCAATCAAATCAATATTTCAACCATAATTGAAAACTTCAGTGCATTACTAAACTTTTTAATGGTCCATTTTAAACTCTGTCAGAACAAAGACAGCTTCTTCCCCCGAGATATCAGACTCTAAAACTGTACTTGACATAACGTGCAATGTTTACACTATTTATAGTAGTGTTTACACTGATGTGTTGTATTTACGCTGTTTATAGTAGTGTTTACATTGATGTGTAATATTTTCACTATTTATAGTAGTTTTTATAGTATTGTTTATAGTACTGTTTTACATTGATGTGTAATATTTACACTGTGTATAGTACTGTTTACACTAATGTATAATATATACACTGCTTATACTGTTTACATTGATGTGTAATATTTACACTGCTTATAGTACTGTTTACATTGATGTGTAACATTTACACTGTTTATAGTACTGTTTACATTGTGTGCAATATTGCACTGTTCATCTTATTTATTCCTTATTTGTATTGACCCTTTGTGTTGTCACCTTTGCACCGCAGACACTCATGGCTTTGCTTTTACTCCAGCAATTTTGCACTTTTGTATTCTCCATATTTATTTATTTGTGTTATCAATTGCCATTCTATAACATTTCGTTACCAGATTCATTGTATGTGTCTGTTTAATGACAAATAAAGGAAGTCTAAGTCTAAGAACTGAAGTTAAGATTTAGACAAAGGTGCTGGTTTTAGTTTAATTTTTGTTTAAGGATTGGTAGAATTAAAGGTATTATCGCTCATACTTATACTGAAGTATTTGAACAGCTTGACTTCTTCCAAAATAGTTTGATTTGTTTTGCACAAACTGGAGATTTTTGAGCAAACACTGAGGATTTCTGGCTAAATTTAACAATAACACCTTTTCAGACGATGCTGAACATGAATCATCAAACACAGGACAGAAATATGGTGAAATTAATGAGAAAGGAAGAAAAAAAGATCGAGCTGAAATTTGGCAAAACAACAAATATATGTATATATGGATGTTTATTATTGTTCCGGGAAGGAATTAAAGAGTTTTACTGATATTTACTGATATCTAACGCACTGTGTGTTGGATGAAGTTATTTATATCGATTTAACCCATGGAGACCCAAACATCCACCATTGAACTAAACCGTCTACTGATCGGAACTGTTTAATACCTGTTGATCCATTAATCCTATCAATGCATGTCAATAAATGGTGTAAATACAATTATTCATCTTTTCATGGTCATCAGATATGACGCATTTAGATGTTCAGAGGCTCCATAGAAACACTACCGTCTTCTACAACCTTTGATTCAACAGTAATTGTAATGTTGCCCCATGAAAAATCTAAACAAAATATTATCAAAACCGAACCAATTTGTCAAAAAAGCCACATTTTCTTTGTTTTCCCCCATTTCTGATAAATCCCCCCTCAATTTCCTCTCCGCTTTAATGAACATCCACATGTTCATCTGATTAAACAGAGAAAAATACCTCATGTACCCTGAAAAAATGATAAATGCATAGAATAATTTTATGTTAAATAGTGATAAAATCATTTGGGAAAAATTAAATGAAATGGGAAATATACTTTAGAAACTGCTACCAAAGTATCACTGGGATTATTTAACAATTACTCATTTATATTTACATTCAGATTTATATTTATATTTCATATTTTAGATTTCATATTTACATTTAGAAATTTCCAAATGTATAAATTAATTAGGAAATGTCCCCGAGTGGGACTAATAAAGGAATCTAATCTAAATCTATAGATGAATAATTAGTGGGTTGAACAAAATATACTTTTCAGTATTTACTGGTTAATAGCAGATGTATTGCCACAATGTAAAGATGTAGTGTATAAATGCAACTGTAATATTGTCTAATGAAAACCAAAATGAAATATGAAATCATGTAAAGCCGTCAGTGAGCTCCAGTAATGACAAAACTAGACTTCTCTCACATTTAGGTTTCATTTGGTGTGTTTTTTGTGCATTAGAGCTCCAGTGTTTCTGCCAACAATTAACACTTTATCTTCACCCTGAGTCACATGCATCACAGTGATGTCAACCCCAAGAAGTGGTGCTTATGGGATGGCGTTCTCTTTGAAACACTTGAGCATGAATTCGAGCCTCAGGGGTGCATTTGTGTGTTTGAGGTGTGTGCGACGAGTGCAGTGATCGTACTGTAAGTTGGTGTCATTGCCATGGAGACTAATCTAAGTAGTTGCCATTATTAAACTTTTTTCTTTTTTTTTTTTTTCTCCCTGTGAGCGTCTTCAGAACCGCATTAGGACTTGTGTATGTGGGCTGAGCGAGGACTGGAGATGTGAGAACGGGAGCTAAATATAGAGCGACTACACATCCAGACGCTGTTGATTAGTGGAACTGTTTAGACTCCCAAAAAGCCCGCGGTCCTGAAAAGCGGCGGTGTTGATGTCATGACTCTTTTGCGTGCATTGAGTCAAACAAGCTGATTTTCCTGTTTGGGTTTTGATGGTGGACATGTGTGACGAACAACCCCCCCCCACCCCCGATTCAGAATGTTGTATGTGCTCTCTAACTCCAGCCTCTCCCTCCTCCTGCCGGCCTAGCGTTTCTGTCACACTCCAGTTCATCTGGGCACAAATCGGTCATAGTGTGTGTGTGTGTCGGCTGTGGACATGCAGGAAAAAGCCCCCCTGTCTGCTCAGTCTGCACCCCCTTTGGATTGGTAAATGGATACACAAATGGTAAATGGATACACATTTAAGGCACTCAAAGAGCTTTACATTAGCCTCACATTCACTCATTCACACACCAGGGGACGGCTGCTACACCACGCCGGGCTCCACTGGGAGCAATTTAGGGTTCAGTGTCTTGCTCAAGGACACTTCGACATGTGGACAGTTGGAGCGGATTCAAACTGCCAACCCTTCAGCCATTGGACAACCCGCTCTACCAACTAAGCCACAGCCGCCTTGTCAGCCTCCTCACTGTGAGGCCGATCCAGGAGACGACAAACAAGACTCGACTCATAAACAGGATACGGAGCTTCCAAAAGTGTCTCTTTTAAAGTGCATAACCTGCTGACAATATGATCTCAGCTGCCTTATGTCAGAGCAGAGAGGCTAAGTGTTTTAGCACTGCAAACGTCTAGCTTTAGCCCCTTAATGTGTGTACAATGTACTGTCGTGTTTGAAAGGCCCAGCCTGTTACCACTGTACTCTGGTGCAGCCCAGCATTAGATGAAGCCCCCAGCAGTTATTGATTACACTCTATTGAGCCACACAGTCCAGAGCCTTGAATGACAACTCAGTGTTAGGGAACAATCACACTCTCTCTGTCGGTTTCTCTTTTCTCTCTTTGTGCGTGTTTTATAATCATAACCCTGTTCATGACCAAATCCCATGTTTGCAGATCTTTACAAATTGGCCCTGTGTCCCAATGTAGTTGTGATTCTCCATCTAATGGGTATGCTTGTTTTCTTTCTCTTTTTAGCATCTCTAAAAAACAGCTCTTGTTCACACATTGCCTCACTCACATTACCTGCACCAATCACTCCTACCTCCGAATGTGGAAACGCATACAATAAAAGTCCTCTCTGTATTTATTCAGAGCTGTCTTCATGTAATGATGCATTTTGGGATACAACACGTGTCGATCACAATGCAGTTTAGTGTCCACTGGGCCTTTGATTCTCATTTCCTCTATCTATTTCTTTTAGATTGAAGACAGCGTCTTAATAACAAGCACTACAAAGTACTTCTCGCTGTTATTAGTGGCAATGATGCATTCTTTTTAACCATTTACAGACGCCACAGTGCACTGTACAATACAGTTTATACCGGACCCATTATCAGGTGTTGCTTGTTGTGGATCCAGAATCCATAACTGCTGGAGTGAATGTAGTCAAACTAGTTGCAGCTACCCACATGCCTTGAAAACATTGAACACATTGTCCCTCTATATATCTATTAATAGCATCAGTCAATGTTTACATTGATCATAACGTTCTGTCAATAGAGCAGATTGATACCCAAACCAAAGTGAACTGGGAGTAGCAGCAGTTTGTTTGACCCAGTTACAGAGAAAAAGTTGAGTTTCCAATGTGACTCCCGATTTATTGTCTTTGTTACAGCGGGAATTGAAATAAATCTTTCCTCTGTTCTCTGTTCAGATGCCACACTCGTGTGTGTTCAGACACATGCTTGTTTTCTCCCAAGGCTATTCTATGTGTTAAATTAATAGAAGTCACATTGTGGTTAACATCAATTTTGGAATCACAACACTGGTCCTTTATCTGTTACACAACAACCCGCTGAGTATTTTCGGGGCAGTACAGAAACTTTATAACACACGCAGACAGACTTATGTAATAGGGGCAATGCAAGTCTGGCACGGTCAGGGGTATGAGGGATGGCGACACATTCCACTTCTGCGTCATATCCCTCTGCCACCAGGACAAATACAGAAAGTGTTACTTCAGGCTGTTTAAGTGCTTGGTGGTAGGACCAGGACTTCATTTTTGTTTCTACATCACACTTCAGCACGTGTGTGGCATTATAAAGGCCTTTTATGCTGCTTATTCAACTAGTTAGGAGTGCATGGAACAGAACATTTTTTAAGACATTATGTATATGATGCGGGTTTTGAAAAGAGAAAGGTTTACTTGTCCCTGCAAGATGATGCCATATAGTACTCCGTAATGGCAAGTGGCATTGAAGATTCAATAAGAAAAGTTTGGTGCACGCTTACGTTTTGTGTTGTGACATTAGCAAACTTGTTTTTTTTAACCTAGTGTTGCTCTCACCTGTGTAGATCCATGAGAACAACTGATTTCCCTGTAGATGTTGATTTATCCACAGAAATCTGCATGCCAAGTCTCCAAAGCCTCTCCTCTGCTTTTCTACATGCGCAACAGAGTGGAACGCCAGTTACCATTACCGTTTTCTTACAAATGTAGTTGGCTAACACAACGTAAGCACAGAAGCATGAACAAATATTACTTCAGATAGCTTTTTGTACAGGTAGAACTGTGATTATAAAGGCTCCACAAAGCTTCAATATACTCAGCCCCAGCACTCTATCAACACTTACCAACAAACAATATTTGTTTGATGCTGAGTGTGATATGTGGTTATGTGTTATGTTGAGTTGCATATGTTATGTAACTTGTTTAATCTGTCGCAATTCTGAATTTGCATATCACCAACGTTATGGAATTATAACACAACGCACTTGAATGAATATCAGTATTGAAATCCAGGGTGCTAGCATGTCGGATTTTTGCTAAATTGCTGATACAAAACAAATGCACGTAGCAGATGACAACACGCAGACACATTTGATGCAATACATAATCTTTAGAAAAATCCCCAATACTCAGTGCGTTATTAAGAGTTTAAAGTGGTCTGGGGTTTGGTTTCCCGCATATATTTGGCCAAAACAAGTGAAGAGTCAATTAAAGAGTTGGTGTTGAAATATTGTAAATACTAAGGACTTAATCCTAGTGTAATCTGTTTACTCATATCTGTCAGTTTTTTAACGTGTCCTCTGAGGTTGAAGTGGAGCACCTGTTGACCTCAAATGATTCATGTCATGACAGGACTCATTCTGTACCATGTTAGGTCTATATTAAGAAATGATTCCAGTGTGATTCTGGCACATAAGAGCGATAGATGTCTTTGAATGAACCTCTCACTGGTATGTTCTTAATCAGGAACACAGTTTTTATTTGATTTAATTTTTTTGTGACAGTGACAGCAGTGTTGGCTGTCAAATCTCTATGGAAATGACTGATAACGGCAGCTCACACATTTAGCCTCCTGCCTGTGGAATTCCCAACCTCTCACTGCCATCAAGAGAAATTGGCAGTCTTAGAACTGACACTGCAGAAGCGCGTCAATGTGTGTGCATGTGTCCAAGCCAAGTCTCCATTATGTCTGAATAGGAAATATCTCCTCTTACCCAGAATCAGCCTATTTGGAAGATGCGCCTGTGTGTGTCCGCACTCTACTCTATTCCGCCTTATAGTCTTTGTCACCCTTCGCATACATTCACTGAAATTGGGGCACGAACGAACGGGACCAGTGTGTCTATCATGTTTGCAGCCCTCACTTCACCCATAATCAGTTGGGTGATATTTGTGCCTCTCCCTCATTCGACCCTGAGCTACTTTCATTAATTTTAATTTGTCTTGCAATCTTATTTCGTTATCTCCATAATTGGAAGTGTTCTGCCCACAGGTTGTGGTACGTTCATGAAAGAGGAATGAGATCCATGCACTTTCTTTTCCTTTGACGTATAGTATGCCCCGTGCATATCTGATCTCTGACATTGATCTCGATGAATGTCCCTTTAATAGGTAGACAGAACCAGAGCCTGGGTGCCATCCTATTGTTAATGCCACACCCTTCACAGTTTATTAATTGTGGAGTATATGGGGCTGTTTTTGCTGCGAGTGTGATTTATTACCGTCACAAACCATGGGTATTCAGTGTGTGTTTTTCACAGAAGACCGATAAAGGTTTAATACTCAACACCTCACCTCACCTCCTCGATTTTTACTTTGTGGGAATACATACAAATTTGGTTTTAGTTGAAAAATACAGCAGCATCTCAGGGCCAGTCAACTATAGAATCCGTATTCTGTTAGCACAGTATAACAGTTGAGGGTTGAAAAGCATCTGTTGATTTATGAATTGAATTGAATATACCTTTATTAGTCCCGCGAGGGGAAATTTCACACACAGCAGCGTAATACAAAGAGTCGAAAAAAAGAACACGTTAATGTCGCTGTCAGAAATGACATTCTGTGACAGTGTTTGTCATTTAAACACTGTTCATCCACACAGTAAAAACGGAAGCAAAGATTACATATGCGTGACACACAACATGGTAATTCCAAACCCGAGAAGGACTCTTGAAGAGCTGAGACAAAATGAGCTTGTACCAAAAAACCGGCAAAAAAGACAACTACTGTCATGTGTACATGGTTTCGATGTGAAAATGTCTGCTGCGGTCTAGAAAATGTCAAATTATTCCACAGGGTTGTCCTCACAGGAGAATTGAACACCACCTACGTATTTCATAGCCTACATAAGATCCATGTTAAAGAGGTTAGACATGGTAAAAGTAGTTGGGCACTAAAAATATTCCAAAACTCAGACATTTGCATGGTTTATAATAAAAGATAAGATAAATAAACTTTATTGATCCCACTATGGGGAAGTATTAAAGTTGACAGGAGCAAAGCAAAAAAATGAAGTGCAGGTTAGATATAGAAAATGTGCACTTGTGAAATGAATAAGAAATACAATAAAATACGTTGTGTCTGTGTATGTATACATACTGTGTGTGTGTAAATATATATATATATATATGTGTGTGTGTATATATATATGTAGATGTATGCATATTTGCAGTGTGGTTGCACCTAATGTGTGGCGTATGAGTCATTCTTTTCATGATGATTTCAAATTGAATATGATTCAGCACCTATTATTTATAGACTATATAATACAAAATATGCAAGAAATCTATGGTGACATGAATGACCTCTGGCATGTGTTATCTGGATACTAAAGGAAATCACCTACATCAGGAGATGGCATTTTGATCATATCACCTAACTAATGTAAATCGTCTGTGTTGACGTATGGTTAATCATCAACGTCTTTTTCCGATGTCTCATCTATGTTGAGACTGTCTCAGTCACTTGAACAAACCCATAGACCTGGGTTCAGCAGCAGAGGAGCCTGCATGTGCAATTCCGGCTGCAGCAGATTCAAGTCAGTCAGGGGAGGTTATCAGAAGTTACTGTACAGTCTTTCTAAAACATGACTGCTCTTCACTAGGGGATTAAAAATGGAAGTGAGGTCATTAAGGAAAGTCACGCCAACTGTGAATTCCAACTCTTACTTGAGTGGCAGTGCCAAAGGTGTGCGTTGTCTCCAGAAACATCTTTTAACGGGGAAATTAATAGTGAAGCAACTGCAAACTTGTTTTGCAAAAGTATTTGTCTGAAATATTACAAAAATGTGTAATCTAATCATTCTGATATGTCATATGAATATTCATTTTAAGCATAAAGGCTTTTTTTTTCTTTGTGAGGGGGAAAACAATCAGTTGAGTATGTGCATTAATCAAAAACAGAAAGCCGTTTATTTAAAGCGTAAATGTCAACGGGATTAAAATGAACCAGAAAGTCAGAATCTCTATTGGAACAATATTTGTTGTATTATAAAGTCATATTGTGGCATTTGTTGTGGTCATTTTTAGGCCCAGTCCCCTGTTGGCAATGAAAGGCCTGAATTCAATGTGTTCGAGTGCTTTTGTCCTTTTGTCTTTGTTTCTTTAAACAGGAAAAGAATTATGAAGTAGAATACAATGAAAATACTCAAGCACCTCAAATTTATGTTAAGTACTCGAATAAAAGTATGTGTTAACACTTTTTTGCTTTTAAACCAGATGAGTAACACTTGACATAAAAGAAACATAAACACGTTCCATCAAAGTTGCCACGGAACTACACAATTATGGTTCCACTGTGTGTTATTACTGCGCTGCATGAGCAGGTATGAATTGAAGCTTCCCCAAAGTGTAATTTCCTTTTTTTTTTGTGTGTGTCGTCACGTGTGAAGCGTGGGCTCGGTCAGGGATTGTTTGTTTATGAGCCTGTGCTTTTGGCTGGAGATGAAGTTAAACAGGAAGTCCCCAAAACCGCCGTGGACACATTTCTAGTGTGTGTGTCAGACGGGCACAGTCTGACCATTCACCCAGCTCCCAAATCCTTCCTCCTCCTCCTCTTGCCTCTGTTGTCCTCGCCATGGGCTCCCACCATCTCCACTTTTTTCATTCTGCGCACTTTAGTCGACGTGACTCATTTGCCGTTCCTCATCATTCCCATGATGCCTCGTAGTGTTTCTTTTCCATGACATAACTGCTTTAACTGTCGTCCTTGATGGTTAGACCGCACCCGCCTTTCTCTCTTCGACCCCCGCACTCTTTGAATGTGTCTCTGTGCTCTGATATCCTGAGACCTGCTTGTTTCATCATAACTCTGTAGTCTGGTTACATGTTCAGCTCATCTTCAGGTGTCCCCGGACTCTCGCTTTCTTGATTTCTCCCAACACTTATTGTCGTCACCCATCTCATTTTTTTTTTTTTTTTTGTTTAACCCCCTCCTCAGATGTGGCCCCAGCGGAGCAGGAGAAACTCTTCATCCAGAAGCTACGACAGTGCTGTGTTCTTTTTGACTTCTTGTCCGACCCGCTGAGCGACCTGAAATGGAAGGAAGTCAAGCGGGCGGCGCTGAGCGAAATGGTGGAGTACATCACCCACAACAGGAATGTCATCACAGAGCCCATCTACCCGGAGGTGGTGCACATGGTGAGTAGTGGCATCGCCATGACAAATTACTGATGAACGTCTTTAGTGGTATTACTGATTTAGATGGAAATTGTAGTGAGCCTTGAACCACTCTGGTTAGCTTTCTCACTTTTTAACCTGGGGGTATTTAAAAGTTCTCAGTGCAAGATTCCCAGGCCCACAGGTTAAGGGTGTGTAGTTTCTGTTGATTTTAATTTGTTGATGTGCGCAAATTCTTTTTCTCTGCCATAGCTTGTTACGTTGCCTACTCAGGGCCAGGTTTCTACATAAATGTCACGTCAGGTTATTTTTGTGGAAATCCATATGTATGCACTCGTGAGTTCTTCAGTACCTCTGGCTCTTCTACAGTGGTAGTGGTATGAAACAGCAGCTTGTTATTCTACTGACGATGTCAGCTCTGTACACCCTTTTAAGCATTTCCACTGTCAGATCATATTTCTAGAGCTGTAATAGTCCATAAAAACTTTTCAGACACCCTTCAAATTTTACAGTGTCACATATTGTTGAAACATTTACAGTAAAATCTTTTTTGGGTTTCATAAGGTTCGGCAGTGACAGAAATATGAGAACAAAAGCTAACAATTTTTTTTGGTTAATTGTTAAGTAGAAAAAAATCAAAATGTCATACCCAGAAGGTTCTTCATTATTTTGCTAAAAAGGTTTTGACCTTGCTGTGTAGAAGGGAACATGTGGATGTGGAGACGGAAACGATGCTTAGCAGTGTTTAAAGACTTAAGACTTATTTTTAATGTAATATATCAGAAATGCATGGGTACCCGGGCTGGATAGCTCAGTTGGTAAGGCACTGGGCTGGTGCATAAGGGACCTGGGTTTAGATTGCCGGGATGAGTGTCCAGGGGGTTGTGTCAGGAAGGGAATCTGACGTAACAACTCCTGCCAAATCAAATATGTGAATTGGATTAGCTGTGGCGACCCTGGAAGTGAAAAGCCGAAAGAAGTCATCATCAGAAATGCATGGGGTGAAGAAATATTTTTTCCCCACTGCTGTATGTCCAGAGGGGTCCAAGTGGTGATGAACATGATTATAATGCATCTAGATTTGGAATTGTCAAACCAGAAAGGTTTCATTGCGCTCCACAAAACCAGGCTAGTAGGAGATTTTTACCACAGTTTACAGAACAATTTTTCACCCGAAAGCTAAAAGAAATCCTTGTGTATTTTACTGTAAGACTTCGAGGTGAAGTTTCTTCCTCTGTTGTTCCCTCGCCGGTAGCTGTAGTCAGGCTGAAGAAGATGTCACGACTGTTTACACCGGGTCAGTGGTAGTAGGGAGTTCTCTACCTGCAGTGGAAATGCAGTGTGCTGGTGGCCAGATCGAGCTAAGTCATGCTGAGTCAACGTGAGTCAAGCTGATACCGACAGCTTGAAAAGCAGCAATGGACAATCTTATCATAAGCACATAAGAATTTCAGAATCTGTTGTATATGGAACCTCTACAATCGCGGAAAACATGAATGCTGATGAAAAAATACAGACTATAGCCGTAACAAAAAAATGAGTAGTCCTAAAAGTAAAACACTGGATTTGAAAATTACCTCATAAATGTGCAGTTAAAATCAAGATCTGCATAAAACCTCATAATTATTATTGCAGTGAATCACAGACCCGTAGAGCACAGTGGCAACAACGGTATCTGGCTACTTCTGTTTAGATTTTTTCAACAACTTTTTGATTTTCATTTCTATAGTTACCATTTAATTACTCTGAGTCTGACACTAGGTGACTTAGGCTCATTAATTCCTTTGAAATATTCCAGGCTAAAACTCTGAAAAAATTATACCGGAGTAGTGCAATGACTAATTTCAGGTATAATTAATGTGTCAGCCTTTTAAAAATCCAATCTCCATCCACTTTCTGTAATTTAGGTATATTTAATTGAATTGCATTTTGCTTCTTAATGCTGACAAAGTAGTTCCTCCAGATATCATAAATAAGTGTTAAGTTATTTGTCTGCGCTCTGAGAGTTGCGTGAGCATTTATTGCAGTTAAACGTTAGACACAAAATCTAATCCGCACTCTGCCATCGTGATGATAGAATGTCCTTGCTTATTGGAGATGCATAAATGGAGCTATAAACCTGAAGGAAACAGTGTAGCCTTCGTTGGATCAACCTCTCTTCTCGCTCATATTAAACCGTTATCTTTTCTGCAGAGTTGCTGTAATTGCAGTTATGACATTTCCATCTGCCGCTTCCATATTGATTTAATGCACAGTCATCTTCACAGCGCGTTCTGGGTCTGACGTACAGCAGAGCTGGGCCAGTGTCTCTACCTTGTAGCCTTGTCTTTTCACACAAGGCTCCTTGTGTTTTAGTAGGCCACCTGCACTGTCCCATGATCTGCTTGGCAGGGAACAGCAACCCACAGGGGAGTCAGTTGACACTGTGAGAGACCAGAAACACAACACACTTGGATTATTGTGGGCTAAAGCCTCAGAGGCCTGTGGCAAGGACAAAGTTAACCTCAAAAGAAAGATATTTTAGAAACCTCAAGGAAAAACATCACCACGTTTGTTTAAATGCATTCTGTAGTGCTCAGTTTCCCACGCGATACAACTTTCTGCCTTATCTTACACATCTGAATACATTAGCTACACTTTTATTAATTCATTATTAATCTAATGTCTGGTAAAATGTTAATTATGAAGGTGCCTATAGGGCTATACATCATACATTAAATAAATAAAGCCACATAGATAGGCCTGACTCACACTGTAACCAACACAAATAATCCCGTCCACACTACAAAATTATAATTAAACATCCGTACCGAAAGTAAATTTTTCGCAAACTGTTCCGATATGACCACCAGTCACGCATAAGCCAAAATAAAAACAGATTTTCCTCAGTATTCTATTGTTATTGCTATTAGCTCTGGTTTTGTACAAAGTGTCTGGAGTGAGCAAGATGACATCTAAATCGGCATGCAAATAATGATGATTGACGCCCATGATAGTCATTCAATTTCAGAAATTTGTCTGATTGCAGTTTTAAACTTCACCGCTAGATATTAGTTAAAGCCATCGTATTGTAAAGAGGAATGCATTTGAAAACAACACTAGTAACACGCCATCCAGTTTATCAGTGTCCATACAGGTGCTTGTAATCCTTGAAAATGCTTGAATTTCAATGTTGTGCTTTCTGGAACTTTCTGGAAAGTGCTTACAAATGTAACTCTGTGATGAGATTTATTTGTTAATTTTTAATATCAAGTTCTTCAGGTTAGATGACAACCCACAGCAACTTAAAAAGAGGCGATACATGCTGATAAGTAAAAAAAAATATGTACAAAGAAAAAGACCATTAGCGGATGCTCTTAGGTCAACTGTGATACACTTTTTATCTTGATCTTTGGCTCAGTGCACGTGTGATCGAAGAACGCCAAGTGGCTTCCCTTGTTTTGGGATCAAACTTTGTCTTCCCCTTTAATTCCTAAACGTTTTGCTATTAAGAAACATACATTTAGATATACTAAAATTATGAGCATATAAACTCATGATTCTAAAAAAATAATAATGCCTATATGCATTCCTATAAATGTATATTTTACCCCAGCGATGAAGTGCTGTGCCGGAAAAAACTCTTAAAAGTGCTTGAATTTGACTTTGAATTATCTGCACGAACCCTGATTTTCCTCCACCTCTTTCCAGTTTGCAGTGAACATGTTCCGAACATTGCCTCCGTCGTCCAACCCTACAGGAGCAGAGTTTGACCCAGAGGAAGATGAGCCCACACTTGAGGCTGCATGGCCACACCTCCAGGTGACATTTCACTTCTTTAATCAGCGCCAGGCCTGTTGGTATAGATTTCCTCTCCATGTCCACAGTAGAAGGCAAGAATATTTTGAGAAGTGAAGTAGGAACATGGTTTAAAAAAAAAAAAAAAGATATCGTCAGTGAGCATTAAAAGCAACCTAAACCTGCATTGTGGCCACATCTCATGTCTTGTGTTCACTCTGCTTTTGTTTGTTTTCTGTTGCAGCTCGTCTATGAATTTTTCCTTAGGTTTTTAGAATCACCTGACTTTCAGCCGAACATAGCAAAGAAATACATTGACCAGAAATTTGTTATGCAGGTAAGAATTTAATATAATGGAAAAAAAAATACTCTTGGCAATTAGTGCAGAATAATTGAATTCCTAAGATGGCATGGTTCGTAATGTCATGACTTTATTTTTAGCTGCTAGAACTATTTGACAGCGAAGATCCCAGAGAGAGAGACTTCCTTAAAACCACCCTCCACAGGATCTATGGAAAGTTTCTGGGACTGAGAGCGTACATAAGAAAACAGATCAATAACATTTTCTATAGGTGGGTGCATGTCTCACTGTCTTCACTATTTTTTTGTGTTTTTATTTTGCCCGAACATGAAGACTGTTTCAACTGAATACTCCATTTCCTCTCACAGGTTTATCTATGAGACAGAGCACCATAATGGTATAGCAGAACTACTGGAAATACTTGGAAGGTAAAGTTAGTCACACTTTCACTGAATGCATCTCTGTTGATTTTTCTACTGTTTTCACATCCAGGGTTGTTCTTCTAGTTCTACTTATCTCTAATGACGTCCTTGTAAAGCCACGAGTTGTTGGATAGTTGTGTGTAACATTGATTTATTCTTTGATTGTGTTTTGCAGCATAATCAATGGATTTGCCTTACCACTAAAAGAAGAGCACAAGATTTTTCTGTTGAAGGTTTTATTGCCTCTGCACAAAGTCAAATCACTCAGTGTCTACCATCCGCAGGTAACGTGTGGGCGAAGGTTTGACGAAGCATTTGGGAAAAAGTCACAACACACGCGTCACTGATTTATGCATTCGTTATCTTGTGAATATGCTTGTCCGAACCTGTTGTTTGTGTATGGGTTCAGCAGGTCATTGTGCATGTTCTAGCCAGTTTTCCCCTTGGGCATCCTGTGTGTCTTGCTTTCATATTGTGCTTTTGCATAAATTCAAACACTGACAGATTAATGGTTGTTTGTTTATGTGTTTTCCAGCTGGCCTACTGTGTTGTGCAGTTTCTGGAAAAGGACAGCACTCTAACTGAGCCGGTGCGTAAAATGAAGCAAAGGAAATTTCACTGGTTTTCATTGTCAGTATGTTCTTGCAGGTGTAACCTGTAGAATGTCTCAAAACAGCAAAGCCTGTGATACAGATTCACAAGGTTTTTCTGTGGGTTTTGGATTGTCTTAGGAATAAGGAACACAGGCAGCATACCTAACATTGCACAAGTCAAATAGGGAATATGGACATCCTCCCGCAAGAAGTTGTTGAACTAAAAGAAAATAAATGAAAATTGAATCTCCTCTTACTTTGGACTATTACCAAATGTAAATCACAAAATCTTCCAATAGTTTTCCTAAAATATCTCTGAAAATGCCTTACAGTGACATGCTAACTGACAAAACCTCCCAGGTATGGCAACAGTAACTAAGAGGGGCGGTGCTTAACAAAGAACCACTTTCCCTAATAAAATAATTTTTCATCAAATTACATGTTATTATTTTGAATGAGAGACTCCAGTGGGAGAAATTAAATATAGTGTGTTTTTTAAGTTTCTTAATTACTACTTTGGCATCCCTTCTTTAAGTGTTGTCATGACTTTATCATCCCTACAGGTGGTAATGGCTCTACTAAAGTATTGGCCAAAGACTCACAGTCCTAAGGAAGTGATGTTCCTCAATGAACTGGAGGAAATCCTGGATGTCATCGAGCCATCCGAGTTTGTGAAGGTGCAGGAGCCGCTCTTCAGACAGCTGGCCAAGTGTGTGTCCAGCCCACATTTTCAGGTAACTTCCTTTTCATCACGGTGTTCTACTGTAGCAGGTGTTGTTGGTACCAGTCACCAAAGTGCGTGAATGTTTTCTGTAGGTGGCAGAGCGAGCTTTGTACTACTGGAACAACGAGTACATCATGAGTCTCATCAGCGACAACGCAGCAAAGATTCTGCCCATAATGTTCCCGGCTCTGTATCGCAACTCAAAGACCCACTGGAACAAGTAAGATACTGGAATCTAGAGCCACCGCACAAGCTCTGCAAATGTCATTAAACACTTGACATTTAACACTTGGAAGAAATGCCTTCCATAGTCATACAAGCTCCTACATGCTATTCAATGACTGCACTACATGTTCTGCTTCAGGGCACGAGACAGAAATGGAACACGGTGCTCATGCAGTTTAATGATTTTACAGGTTCAATATGTATGATTTACAGATGCACTAACAGCACATGAAGTACACGTTGGAGTGTGTGTTCGAGTTGGAGCAGAAATGGTCTGAAGTGACACCCTTTATTGAGGTGGACAGAAGGGATGGTGGATGAAATGCTAAAAGTTTTTCTACGGAATTAAAGGATGTAAACTTAATGGGGAAAAAATGTAAAAACACCAAGTTGATGAAATTATTAATGTTACTTGACAAACACAGCTAGAATCAATTTGCTAGGAAAAATGTCAGTAGGAAAAGTCTAAAATGTAAGTTGTACACAACAAAAGCACTCATCGTTGCTGCATTCACACCTGTCTATCATTACATGTCGTATTAGTAGAATAATGACTTACAGGACCATCACTACAAGGTTCCAAATTAAGCAAATGACAACAGAATGTCTCCCAATAAATTATTGACTTGACATGAGTTTTACAGAGATGAATGTTTTTTTTTTGTTTCTTTTTGTAGCTGCCATCTAGTGGGCATCAGTGGTATTACACTTTACAATACTTACAATACTGTCTACAATTTCAGGCTATGGTTGTTGCCCCTTGGCTCAGAGCTGCAGAGCTGCCATTTCCAAGCTAACAATGGTCTCAGTTTCCTATAAGCATGATAAAAACCTGCACAATGATATCTAGGTGGAAGGCTTGGCTCGTTTATCTGCTAAACAATCCTTACACTTGATCCTGAGTCATCAGTGTTCATCGACAGCAGCGATGACGCGCAGCACAAACTACTGTTACCAAAAACATGAAGCTCTATTCACAAAATATCCAGGCAACAACGTGTATTCTTACACAAACTAAGGCTACAAACATTTTAAGAACCCACGATTCATGAAACAAATGATCTGCTTCACATTAAACATCATTGCATGCAGTGAATTTTCAGTTGTTAATGGTTAATGATCATTTTCCAGTCTGACGTCTTCTGGCATGTTTTCACAGGACCATCCATGGCCTCATCTACAACGCTCTCAAGCTCTTCATGGAGATGAATCAGAAGCTCTTTGATGATTGCACACAGCAATTCAGGGCTGAGAAAAATAAGTAAGTGCAACTGCAGATGCTTCACGTATAATTAATGCTCTGTATTTACTATGGGATTGAAGTGATGCGTAATTGCAATCAGCTCCAACGCTGCAGCTTTATTTAAAGTCCCCGTGTGTCAGTGTGCCCGTCAGTGATGTGAGCTTTGACCTTTCCAACAGAGAAAAGGCAAAGTCGAAAGAACGCGAGGAGGCGTGGATTAAGATCGAAAACCTTGCCAAATCAAATCCACAGGTGAGCAGTGTGTTGCTTTTGCTGCCAAAGCGTGCGTGTGTGTGTTGAGAATTGCGGTAGAATAATTGACCTTTCCATTAATGTTTTCATTTACTCTCTCAGTTCGGTTTTTGATTTCAGTTTAGTGTATACTCATGCTGCTCTGACTCAGTTACAATTTTAGACTTTAATGAAGCTATTTTTATACGGAAAAGCTGAAAATGTAGTGTACAAAGACATTTTTATCTACAAAACAGTATTTAGTTAAAGGTACCATTTCATAGAAGTATTAACCAGTAACTTTGAGAGAAAATGGAACAATTAAGCCATCGTTTTTACTCATTTGATATGTGTTGCACTGTTATTTTGTTTCCTCGATGTTCCTTTTAACATCATTGTTGAACTGCAATATCTTTGTGTGTGTACAGACTTGTGTTGTGAGTCCACCTACACAAATTAAGTGTGCTGCTTGTTTTTTAATTTTTAACATCGGTTTTGTTGCTATATGTTGTAGAGCCCTTTCCATCTTGACCTGTTGTACCTCGATTAACCGTTTGTGACTTAACTTTTCTGTTTTACACTGGCAAAGATGGAAAGTGTTTGACGAATGGTTCTGTTTCAGTGGTGGTGAACAATGCGATCAGAGACTTTTTTAAGTACATTTAAAATAGTAAATAAATGCAGGTTTTCCCTCCAATGTGGGGCTGCAAAAACTTATACGCTCATAGACTTAGACTTCCTTTATTGTCATTACACAGACACACAATGAATCTAGTAACGAAATGTCATAAAATTGGCAGCTGATAACACAAAATAAATATGGAAAAAAAATAAGTCATACAGGTTATTACCAAATCCAAGCAACAATACAAAACTTTTCTGTTCATTCTTGAATAATTAGTTGATAGAAAATAGCTAAGGTAATTTGCATTTCCATGTTAAACAATGTACTTAACTCGTAAAAATATATGTGCTTTACTCAAATTTGATTATTTTTCTACGGCCATTGCTTGTATTTTCAACTGGCATGAAAATGTTAGCGTATAAAAGAGATTACAAAAATACACAGTGAAGTAACGCTGGACTTTCAAAGTCAATAAAACAATAAAACAATTGTTTTAAGCAAGAACAAGGCTGTATCTGATTGATATGCAAATATGACCTCAATCCGTTTTAAATGAAAATTTCTATAGTAAAAACACATTGAGCATGAGTGACATGATCACACACTTCAGTAGCACATGCATAGCATCCCAGTCACACTAATCAATATCTGAATTAATACATCTGCATTTTTGAATTCATCAATAAATCTAGGTTTTAAACTCAAATCTGTTATTATAGTTGAAAGGATAAATATAAGCCATAATTGGAGCCAAGTTCTTCTGCTGATCTCTGTTGGTTCTAAAATATGCAAATCCGCCAAACTGAGATCTACTCAAATAATAGATCAGTACAGGCCCTATATGTAAATATGACCAAGATGGAGATATACCAGTGATGCATGTGGTAATCCATAGAGAAGATTTTGTCTGTTAAACTGTAAAGTATTTTACATACGTACGGTTTATACCGTTGCATATAAAGCACCACTGCTTTCATCTGAACGCAGATGTTCCTCTACAGAGATCGGTGAAGGCTTGAGCAAAATATTAAAATGTTTTTATAGTGTCGTATTTCATGGCCTTGAATGCAATGTGTGTTTTATGACATAAAATATTCAATCTAATTAGTCAATACTCAATAGAGGATATTGCGTAATGAAAACACAGTTGACCTTTCTGCAAATCGTTAATATATAAACCGTTCAGTTATTCCGATTCTCCATATCAGCTAAAGCTCATTAATTGGTGAACTTAACAGTAGTTGTATATTTAATTTGTTCATAGCCTCTTGAATCATTCTTCTTTGCATGCAACTGAAAGTCTTTTCTCCATCCTCTTGTGTTTCTTTTTTTTTTGTTGTTTTGTTTCTGTTCCCCCTTTTTTCAACATAGTTCTCTATGTATGTTGATTCCTCTGACCTCAATAGTCCTGTAGCAATGGAGACGGATGTTCCTTTGATAGAAGATGTTCAGAGGTTAAAAAAGACAGTTGAGGAGTGCGCGACTCAGGTAAACCTGACTTCTCTCTGTCTCTATGATCTCTTTCTTTTATAATCATTCATTATATTGATCAATTTTCTTCAATTTCTAAAGCTTACTTAGTTCCCCCAGGATTTCATAGACTTTTTTTGGGAGGGATTGTTATCGCCTTAACCTGGTAGATTTCATGGCAGGGTTTAAAAAAAAAAAACCCCAAACACGATATTTCAGTTATTTTCATTTTTTGTCTGTGAAAATGAGTGATTGAATGTAACTAATACAAATGGGCAAGTTGTAAGATAAGAAATAAAAGACTTGATCTGATGTCTGTAAACCTGTCAGTACTAGAACAATTCTACCGAAACTGGTTTGTGTGATATCGATGCACTTTAGTGATTTTCATATGTTTTGAAGATGATTCTGTGAGTAAAATATACAGACCTTTTTCAAAAAATTAGAATACCATGAAAAAGTTCATTTATTTCCATAATTCCGTTCAAAAAGTTCAAGTCGACCTGGCAATTTGTCCATTTGTTTATGCATTAATTTATCATGCATTTATTAACATGAACTTTTGTACTACACACAAGGTACGAAATACACAAAATAGCACCTTTGGAAAAAAATCTGGAATGTAAATTTTGGATAAAGAACAACCACCCCGACAACCAAAATGCATTAATTTATCATGCATTTACTAAGATGAACTTTTGTACGAAACACAACAGGTATAATCTCAACCAAAAAGTAAGCACGTAAGTATAAAAATACATAAAAGGGGAAAAAAAATAGCACCTTTGGAAAAAATCTGGAGTGTAAATTTTGGATAAAGAACAACCACGCCGACTACAAAAATAACATTATACTGTACTTTATTTGATCATACTTAGTCAAAGCGGCAGCGCATGAGCTATTGGAAAGTGTCAGCACCATTGACAGACACTCTGTCCAGTACTCATGAGAAAATAAAAATACCAATACTTGTATAAACCAGAGACAGAAGCAACTTTTGTCACATATCGTCCAGATATAAAGGCTTGGATGAAATCACCAGGTCACAGTTCACAGGGATTCACTGCATTTGCATTGACTGTAGTGTTTGCCAAATTCCTGGGGGGACTGTTTATGACCGTTAGCTCTTTGCATTAATTGTAGTCTGTATTTTACTCCATTTCCTCCAGAGTCAGTCTTTGTATGAAAAGATAAATAGCAGGAACAAAACTGGACTAAACACTGGAATCAAAAACCTTTTGTGTGCTCATTCCCCTTTGCATGTTGTCTTAGTAGAACAGTGTGTGACTTTTTTTTTTGTTGTATTATTTCCTCCTTTACATTAGTGAGTCTTGTGTTTTTCCTGTGGATGTAGGAAGACGTCCTTCCGTCTCAGATACAATCAGCCCAGGAACAATCTGACCTGAGATAATGACGTTTAATGTTCCAATAAGCCTCACTCATCTCATCTCCTCTTCTCTCCCACAGTTGCAGCATGACCAGCGGAAAGAGCGGCCCATGGTGCGACGTAAATCTGAGTTGCCTCAGGATATCTACACCACAAAAGCCTTGGAGTCCCACCGCAGAGCTGAAGACATGTTGACCACCCATGACGGACTCTAGGTCCCGCTACCTTCTGGCTCTTGGTTCAACTGCCCCTCCTACACTCGACAGCCATGGACTCAGTGCATCTACATCCTTCTGGCCCCGTCACAGGCTCTTCCTACCTTCCTTTAGTTCTTTTCATTCCTGCTGCCCAAACCCCATTAGTGCAGCACATTGGGTCGGTGCATCCAGTGCTAAAATGAAGCCTGGATCCATGTCCCTCAGATTTCTGCTTTCTCAGGTTTATTTCTTTATTTGTAGAGGAGTGTGGGTGTGTTTTGACTTTTTTTTTTTGGAACCCCCCCACCACATTCACTGTGTCGACCCCTTATTTGCTCCATCCTTCCTTCCTTCTCTTGTGCACTCACTGTAAACACGGAACCTTGGAGGACAGACACCACGACATGGGTTCCTTCATTCCTTCTCGCAAACATCGGATCGGACTAGGAAACATAGGAACTGACTGACTCACTGTCCCAAGATCCAGTCTTGGTCTTTGCTTGTTTTTTTCTTTTCTGTCAAAGGGAACAAAAAAAAAAAAACAGAGCCTATAGGTCAAAGGAAAGACTTCCCTGTCAGCCGTTGTCTTGTTTTCTACTTACTTTTGCTCGATCTAACAGACATCTTGTCAGTGCCAAGACGTGTTCTTGTTTCATAGGTATGTTCTTATCTGTGACTTTTAACGGGGACACCTGCCTTTGTTGTTGGTCACCGGTGTTTGAAAGTTGTTTTGTTTTTTTGGTTTTGTTTTTATTTTTTTCTGTTTTTATTTAGCACATTCAAGACCAAACCGAGGCCTGTCCTTTAGCCTTGCATCGTCTAGGAAGATGGCGAGGAAACTGGAAGTTGTCCTGTGGACATCTGACACTTTTCCGTTTTATTGTTTTGTGCCATATGCCGCTCTTTTATATGCTTGCTTCCTTACATTCATTGGCAATATTTGAAAATCAGACCATAGTGATACCTAGACGGTTCAAACAATGGTACTTAAATGTATTTGAGTTCAGTAGATAACATATGCTGAATGAAAAATGTGTGCATTTGCAAATATAGATGCATATTGCGGCTGTTATCATGGTGAAGTAACAAGGTGATGGTGCACAAACTGGCTGTAAAACAAGAGTGGAAATGGATTTTAAAGCGGGAAGAGGTGAACGCACTGTTGAGATGTCCAACATGAGTGGGTTTTTATACACGGTATAGTCAAAGCTGACGAGTACTTTAGGAAAGGAAACATAATTGGAGATTTTTTTTCATAATAAATGATAGTGGAGGCATAATGTTTATTCACTCAAAATGTCAACATGGAAAACGCGTGTTTACAATGTGTTTAAAGCAGTTGTTGCTAAGATAGAGCCTCCGCTAAAATATGTTTTTAAGCGATCTGTGAAATGTACCTTTTTCCCTGCCGTCATTGTTTGGCGCTAACACGGCAGACACCCATTTAACCACAGCACCTGAAGGCACCACAGCTCCCACTATGTGGTAGAGCCAAGTTCGAGATGCCACTGAGTAATTATGAAAGTGTCTTTGACCCGAATTTCCAGTGGCTTTGTTGTGTGGTGACGGTGGTCGTATACGGTGGTAAGTGAATACGCTCAATTACCAAGAACTTCATTCATGTTTTCGACGCAAACGAGAGTTGAAGGTGTTGCCGGCTAGCATGCTAGCGGCGCTGGGCGTGTTAGCCGCTAGGAAGCTAGCTGTTATTGTCAACAAAATGGGTGAACTATAACAAGAGCGTTGCAGTTGTGACTTAAGTATATCTTTGAAGAATTGAAATATGAGTGCGTCCCTGTTGTGATTATCAACAATGCCGTAGTAACTACATGGGCGTGAGGTGCTAGTAGCTATTCAAATGTAGTTATCAGGTGTCAGCTCCTTGTTTTGGTTTGTGACGTCACCTTTCCTACTTCCTATCTCAATTACAGGTTACAACAGTACCATTGTTTAAACCAGGGTGGTCTGCTAGATTTCTTCATATTTGATGTGTTGTATTTATTTGTCTTGTCCCTGGAGGTTAGTTGTGTGGATGTCAGGTTATGGATTTTGTTTTTTGTTTTTTTTTCTTTTTCTTTTCTGGCCATTTGGAATACCCTAAACTGAAACAGACTGGTATCAACAATGGCCACAAAACGCCAGATGCTGAAAACAAACTGACATTGTGACTTGGCTTGTTAACTGTATTAATACTGTATTTGCTTGAATGCAAAAAGATGTAAATTAAAAGTACCATGTTAAACATGTACCTTTTACCCTGGAGGAATGCCATTCACCAAACTGATTTATTTCTGTTGTAGAGTTCATTGCATTTATATATATATATATAAAAAAAACAGTCCTGCTTGCTGGGAGAGATGTTTTATGGATTTTATGAGTTTGAGTAAGAGCTGTGTGAGGTTTATTTTAGTGCTGAAAACTAAGTCATCCATGTTAACGAGAGATGATTTATAAATGATTTGGTGGCTTGTGCTCATTCTGCAGACTTGTCATCTGCAGATCTTTTAATTTGAACATATTTCCAAAACATGATAACTTAAAAGTGTCCTTTTGTACGTGACCTGTACTATATGATTCATTTAATATTGTATATATGATTTACCTTGTTTCATGTAGTGTTATATATCTAGATTAATTTTGTACAAATTGTCCCTCTGTACAGAATAAAACATCAATAGCAAGTGAAAGAAGTCAATCTGGCACATACCTTCTTGTCCCCCCCCCCCCCCACCACCACCACCACCTCGCCCCCTTCCTGCCGAACTTACAGTGAAGATGTATAAAATGCTCTTATTTTTATTATAAAAAAAAATCTGCAAAGTTTCTTCCCTCCTCTAAATAACTTACAGATGTTCATACCCATTTGTGTGCTTCTATCACTGTCTTTAGTGGTGTACAAGTATATAGAATGAATAAAGAGGTAATTTGAATATATATTTTCAACCACGCATCCATTTTGGCTTTACTTGACTACGAGGTCACAACAGTTTTTTTTTTTCTGTGAAATATACATGTATGCCACAGTTTGTTTTTTAAATACACGAGGCTGTACAATGTTAAACCATTTCAAAACCATGTAACCTAATAAGCATTTTGCATTTAAATACATTCCTAATATTGATTGGAAGTTGTTACTTTGGCAGTAAGTTGGTTTGAACACCAGGGGGAGCCAGAGATCTTTACATTTCGACAAACAGGCTTTCAATGATAATACTCAATAATGTAGATGTGTGCATCGGTGCAAACCTACTTATCTCAGTTGATAGATTTGCCTTAAATCAGAAAGACTCCAAAATATTATCAAAACTTAATGTGCGCTCAGCTTTTCCTTGAGTTTGAAGATCATCCACCTTCACTACATCATTCCAATGAATGTGCTCATTTATATTTTAATCTCTAAAGAAGCTTTGCACTGTGTTTTTCTGTTTTCAGTGGTGGAATCTAACACTAAAGTATCCAAAAAATATACCAATATGATTTGATACGGTATCATACTGCTAATATAGTAAAGATGATACAAGTTATCTGAGTCATAAATATATACATGTATTTATCGGTGATTTAAAGTGTATCTAGCACATATAAAAGAGCCCTTCTCCATTTTGCTTTTCCATTTAAATGATGTTAAAAATACTTATTTGCTTTTACCAAAGTCACATTTAACGTACTTTTACTGTGGTGAATGATATGATTAGATTTTCTACCTCTCCCTATTCCAAATAGAATAGTGTATATATAGAATTGAAGTGCTTTACAGTCAATTATAGTGTTTAATGTTTTTTTATTTATGATGATAAAACTTTTAAAGGATTCCGAAGTCAAACCCACCGTTCAATAAATTTTGCTTTAAGAAATTAAAAGCTTTAAAGTGAAACCAACCAACTCCTTAGTGCCTAACATTTCAGATGCAACAATAATAGGTTTCAGATGTTCTGCTCTGCATCACAACCGACAACAGCATTTTTATTTTTTTTTTCTCTCAACAATCTCTTTTCCACAACAACACATGCTTTATGGATTACTTCCTGTTTCATGAGTCTTAACGACAGCTTTTTATTTGGATGTCGTCTGTCTTGTATTTCAGGAACATTTGGCTGTAGTAGCTTATCTCCCACTAGGGAGAGAGAATTAAATTTTGATGTTACTCATGGTGAAGGTGAAACCTCAAAAATCGCAAAATGATTAGTGAGCAGAAGGCCCAATTGTAAACCAGTGTGTTTTTTATTTGGAAAAGGGATCATTTCTGGGAAAGCAGACATTTGTTTTGCCCCAAACGTTTCCGCCAGATCTGCTGCTTTGTCCTGAGCTGACACAGAAAAAAGAAGGCAAAAGCTTACAGAAGTATGATTTATATTTAACCCTCTGGTATGTGGGTGAGCGTGTTTGCAATTTGCACTTCATATTATGAAAGACTATTATTTTTTTACAATTTTTATTTCAAAAGGTATCCAATATTTTACATTATTTTACAATTCTAACCCAGTCACTACAAACTAAAATAAGTATAATGTAAAGACTTGAAAATGACTACACTTTGACACGTTGACACATTTCAGAATTTGATATTGGACCAAGTACACGAAATAATCATTAACATATACCAAGCTGCAAAAATAAACAATGTAGTTTTTATTTAGTATATTGATAATTGATATTAATATTTTTAATTGATTAATTAATAAAAAATTTTTTTGCAGTTTTGTATCAAAAAATGGTATTTAACCTAAGAAAAAAGTTAAACTGTACAACCCCGCCCCCCCCGATATTAATAAGGTACTGTCTAGTTTATGCACTTTGATCATCTGGAAGGACTTCTGGAATGCTAAGGGTTAAAGATTTGCGGTCATTTTTTTTTTTATGACAACAATGTGTTGTTTCGATGCCTCCATTGTTGCTTTGCTCAATCATTATTCAACAGCTTATATTTGATCTATGGTCAGGATTGTGTCTGATGAGAAGTAAACAAAACAAACAATGTTCTCATCAGCTCATACAATAGTGCCACATGGCCTCATAATCAAATTACAATTAGCAATCCAGCCATATTGCATATTTCCTAAAATTCAAAGTGTGCAGTCTGTATCTTGGATTTCTCAAAACGAATCTCCAACTAAATCAACACATCTCCCTTTTCCATTTTTATCACCTTGCACTGAGCTCTGTCTGCTGATTTACAGATATTGAACCTTCTAAATCACGTTGCGGTCCAGCACAAAAACATATCGACAAACTCCTGATGGAAAAAGAATATTCATACTTTCTCTTGTATGCATTTCACACTCTGCCGTCTTTAGCTTTTGGTCCAATGAAGCAAGTTGCCAAGTCGTTGCTGTAACTCCTTCAGAGGTATTTTGGAACACCGCTGGCTGCAGACTTCTTCAAGGCTCGTCATCTCATCGTAAACCTAGCAGCGCAGGACTTGGAGGTGAGTCTTATTCCGACGGGGAATATAAAAGGACAGCGGCAAAACAAATTCCTGCAGTCTTAGTGTTAGAAGGCGTTGTATTGTACTCTTCATCTTATGTGTGGTCATGTTTGGATCCTGATCAGTGCTTCCTATCTCTGTGTGTAGATTTGTGCCAGAAAACAAAACGGTACAACAATGGGCTTGATCCTCAATGCATCATTATCAACATTATATCCGGAATATGCAGTCTTCAGTATTTAATGTGAGCCCGCTGTTTACTTGGTATTTATCACAGAAAATATATCTTCACACTTCTATCACAACATTGTCACATGAATTTCCCAGTTGCGTAAATATAGTATCATATATACTGTACATATTATGGGAATAGATCACTTACTAGTGACAGCGACATCATCATAATGGTTTTCGCTCCTGTTTTCGGAATATGCTGATACCTTATTTTTTACTGTGAACATGTCAGACTTCTAGATCATTGAAATATGTCGACGTGAGTCTTTTCCCCATTTTTAAGTTCAGCGTATACAGTCACCTTTACTCCATCAGGCAGTTGAGGGACCAACAACAGCACAAATACTTGTACATTATCTTTAATGAATAACATCTGAAAATATGTATAATTTGTGGAGATTAACACGTTTCTTTATAGTAGTGCATCTTAACTTGTGAACGTATTTTATTACTGCTTTATCTTGAAATAATTATGAGCTATGTCTGAGGAATGCCAAATGGCTTTCCTTTTTTGGGGTAAAACCATGTGTTCCCCTTTCATTTCTAAACTTTTTTGCTATTGTGAAACATTATTTTACACGTTTATAATGCAATACAATGGTACACAATTGTGCTAAAAAGTGAAAAAAAAAGAGCACCTATATTCCTGTCAGTTTGAGTTTTACCACAGCGATGAGGTGCTGTGCAGGAAAAAATTGCAAACAACTTTATAAAACTGCTCTGAAAGGACATATGGAATATAACCCTGAATAATGCCTACCAACCCTGACCACACCATTTAGGAATCACAAGTCTTTTAAATGTAGGCCCTCCATTTTCAGAGCATCAAAAGTAATTTCATACTTGGTGTCATCCCATTCAATTCCACGCCAATTTAAACATATACTGTAACTCAAGCAAATCCAGCAGGGAGCAGTAGTGCAACAGAAAGCATCTACACAACTGCCTCGACACCCTAGTGCTGTATCAGCGTACACGGCCCTTTTTAGTTTATGGGATCATTTTAAAACAAACAGTCAAAAGGATCAACCCAGAAATAAAAAAAAAAATTGGTTCAATACATATTTTTTGTATATATACTGAGTATACTTGGTACAGTACATCATATATAAAGTACAATATATGATAACTGCTTGAGCTCATTATAGTTCAATACATTTCTGGTCAGTACCTTCCTGAATGGTTTCATCTGGGTTTGTATAGTATTGACAGTATCTGCTGGTCACCAGGCTTCCAGATAATTATTAAATAGGATGGAACCATTGTGGACTTAAGCTACATGTGGTCAAAATGACTGTTGTCCACATGATGACTTTAGTTCCTTTCACTCGTCTCTTTCTCACCTCAGTTTTTCTGAACAGTTCCAAACACCCTCTTCATATTTCCCTATTTTGGAATATTAATGATAGAATGACAGATAAACACACTTTGAACACAACACGGTGAAATTAAGTCCACCTTCCATTCTGCTGCACGCAACTCGCTGTCATGTCCCTTTTTTAGCAAGGTATAATTTGGAAGTTTTGTAGTACTTTTGTTTTGTTGTAGCTCAAACTATTGAACGCGCCTTTGACCTCCTGTGCGTTGTATAGCAACGCGGCAGCTACAGTGAAACTATACATGTCTTCCATTTTGATTCAGTAGCTGTAGTATAGATCAGGTTTTAGAACAGAACAATGGCTATATTTTCGGTCTGTATAAGGCATCAACAAAGAGCAAACCCACCTAGTAATGGTGACATTGTTCATAATTTTACACCTTTTACCAAACGCCGTATATATAACTTACGTCTCAGTCCTGAGGGAACGTTGTGGGTTCAGTGTTCATAATTCCTTTACTCACTGAAGTTTGTCTCCTGCTGAGACAAACAAGTACAATCCCGACGCTTACTTGGCTTCATTTTTTTATCTCCTCTTTCCTTTCTTACAGCGGTGGGTGGTCTCTGTATGAAAAGCTTATATAGTCTTCCAATGTATTTACAGTTCAGGACCTGGACTTCCACAAGGATGAGAAGTTGCATTGGATGATGGGACTGATTTGTAGTTCGAGACTGATGTAGGCATGGATGATTTGTAAGCTGTAATTAAGGCTGACCAAAGTAGATTTCCGATCTATACTTATGGGATGTAAGGGTAGATTTACGTTATTGTTACAGTCGCTCATTACTTTCCCTTGTGAAATAAAGTGGTATTTGAGGACAGCTATCACATCAGTACACACAGTGTCTCTGCAGGTGGAATACACCGACATGTTTAAAATACAATTCATTCATTTCATTTCATTTATTTATTTCAGGCAATAGTAATCTGACAACATAGGATACCACCACAGCACAATAAATGTCAATGTTTTAACAAGAAAAAAAACCCAACAACAACAAAATGTTCCAAATTAAATATGACAATCAATTGCCTGAAAGGGAGTGGGAAAAAAAAAGTTATTTAATCCCACCCCCATTGCCCTTTAATTTAAACATAATACACTTCTGTGCTACACTAAGGCTTTAAACTTGCTAATCTTAAGTAACAAGTAAGACAACACAACCAACAACGGTAAACAACAACCAACAATGATAAACAACAACCAACAA
>JAPTHA010000016.1:17361841-17376469 GCA_029814585.1 Gymnapogon annona | reverse complement strand
TATTTTGTTTATCCTTGTACAATTTTGTTATTTGTTTGCATTTCTTGTTCTGCGCTCGAATAAATATATTCAATCAAATTCAATTTATGCTATAGTTCTGTGAATTACTGTTCATATGTTACATTAACATACCAGACATGTATTCAGTTGGTTGTCTGTGCTTCATGTAACTGAATACCCATCACTGTGTATTGTTATCACACTGTACATCTATTCAGCCTGTTGTTCTCTTTTCTATTATTATTATTGTAACTGCCCTTTCCAGATGAAATGTATGTTCTTGGTCTCAGCAGGTTGTCCAATAACTCTTACTGCAATCAAGAGCGGGTTGTCCAATTACCGAAGGGTTGGTGTTTTGAATCCCATGCATTCATACACCAGTGCAGGGGTACTGGTGTATTGAATTGAATTGAATATACCTTTATTCTTTATTTTATTCTTCTTTATTCCGGAATTATTATCTTTTATTGTATGAATGCACGTCAGTGATTATCCCTGCAGTGAACTGGCAACTTGTCCATGGTTCGGCCTTGAGTGTCTGGGATAGGCTCCAGATGTGTTTCAAACCGCTCATAAAGTTTTGAGGAACTTTATGAATGCGCTTGTCTGGTAAATCCAAAAGTCAGATAATGACGAGAGTTTTATAGTGCGTGCTAATGGGTCCACTGACCGCTCTGTCTGACTGACAGCTGCTCATTAGTATATTTGGCGGCAGGTTTTCTGGTTCTGCAGTATTTGAGTCGGTGTTCAGAGGAGCAGTGTTTCATCCACTTCACTTTAGGGACAGCACTGATTTTAACATTGTTTCTTTAGGCTTTTAGAAGATTAGACACTTACAATCCCTCCATTGTATTTGTCCTTTTTCTTTTTTTTTTTTTGTTTTTTTTTGCAGTTGCAAAAATCCTGTCAGCACTTTCACTTTTGCAGACGTCTCTTTATCACCGCGTCGTACAGGAAAGACACTCTTTGGGCAGCGATGGATTTTTTGGCTGTAGTAGTCACTGGGGATGAGTCTGATCCAAGGCTCTTTATACTTCTACGGGCAGTTAGTGAATCTCTGGGCTGATTTCAACTCCTTTCCACCAGGAGCAACAAACGTCTCTCAGTGAATGTGTCTCTGCACTGACTTGGAAAAAAGCAACAGCTCATTTATCGGACACATCAGCAGCCAGAGCGACACATGGATGACCTGTGATTGGATGAAACAGCCAGGAACTCTTGGCTATATACTGACTAAATTATTAGGTTTTTTCCTAAAAATATAGATTCTATTTATCTATCAGTGCAGTTTACACAAGTATGTAACACACCCATACTATCACATAATCCTGGCGCTTACACTGTCATACTCACATACTCACATCCACCATCTTGCCCCTCCATAAATGATATTCTGATTATTAGTGTCATTAACTTTTAGCCACTAGAATAAAGTAATATATCCACTTCACTGTCCTTTGAGATCTGTAGGTGTCCCAAACTTAGGGTCAGGGCACAAATCAGATTCAGATTCAGATTTCCTTTAATTGTCATTGCACAGACACATACAATGACCTGGCAACGAAATGTCATAAAGCAGCAGAAGAGCAAAAACAAAAAAAAAGAGCAGAGCAGATATACAACATAGACAATATACACGATTGAAGTCCCGGAGATGATAACGATAACGAGGGGCTGTGATGCGTTCTTCGGAACTGAGAGATGTAGTGACTGTTATTGCAGGCCACTGTTAGCATAACGCTTTAGCTGCTAACCGCTAACCGTCGTTGTTTGCCGCAACAAACAGATCACAACCGTAAGTCACTCACACGCATCTCCAACCCCCCCCTTCTTCGGTCCGCTGTCACCAGTGGAAAACCAACCAAAAAACGAAAGAGTCTGGCGGAGTCCTGAGCCACGAGTCCTTCACAGCCAGGCCGCTCAGCTTAGTACCCGCCCGGCAGCTTGATAGCCGTTGGGTCCCATCACGATGGTAAAACGGTTGGTAGAACAGTTGGTAGAATTAACCGTTACACACCCGAACCGAATGGAAACCCCGGTTGTGCCGTCACCTCCACATCCCCAGACTTTATCACAACAAAGTGGGTCACCCAACTGTGTTAATGGGATCAATGACTGGCTGAAGAAAGCACACAACTAAGTCCACCTGGATTTAATGAAGCAAATGGGATGGGATGCATAATTAGTGCAGACATGAATGTGTTTCTGTACTGCAACTGATCAGTTTGATACAGAGCATAAAGATTGGACTGTTTATGTGGTCAGATGAGTCCACTTTGACCTTGCACCTTAGTGACAGATCAAGTGACTACCCATCATGCCTAATGCCTACAGTACAGACCTGTGTGGGCAGGTTATGACCTGTTTCAAAACATCTGTGAATAATAAATGACACAACACATTGAGACAGTTCTGAAATGAATGCTGGAGGCATCGACATACTCAAGTGAGGCAAAATTTGTCAGTCAATTTTAATCCCGAAAGAAGTAAAGGATGAAGTGTTCTAATTAGTAAACACAAAAACAAGGTAGAGCTCTGGAAAAAATGAAGAGACCACTGTAAAATGATCCGTTTCTCTGATTTTAATATTTGTAGGTATGGGTTGGAGTAAAATGAACATTTTTGTTTCATTCTGTCAACTACTGATAACACTTCTCCCAAATTCCAAATAAACATATTGTCATTTTGAGCATTTATTTGCAGACCTGGACAAATTGTCAAAATGACCAAAACGATGCATTGTTTGCAGACCTCAAACAATGCGAAGAAAACAAGAACACATTCATTTTAAAACAAATGAACAGCATTCAACGCTGGAAGGGAATGGCTCTCGTACATGTAGAGATGACAATTACAGACAAAATAATGCAGTTGGTCTCTCCATTTTTTTTCCCAGTTGTATGTGATATACAGAAGAGAGGCATCAGTAACCAATCAAAGATATAAATCACGGTGGTGAAAGAGTAGAATAAGACAAAAATGGCATAAAAGGAACTTTTCTGAGATCAGTTTTTTATCCGTAAGAAAGTGGACGTGTGACCATTTGTGACATGTTTGTGTTCCTTTGGTTCGTCAGGTGACACTACATGACTCTTTTAGGTCTGTGTGTGAAAGTGTGTATAGACATTTTCAATGCGCTTTATATAGTTGGCTGTACAGCTCAAGTAATAGCCCACCAACAGCGAAATGATAAAGCATGCATTTGTCTTTGTAATACTTTTATTTATAATACATCCATGTCTGTGAGAAAACTGACAGTAAATACTGGTGAAATGTGTTCATACAGAAGTCAGTTGTCTGCTACTGAAAACAGGACCACGGGGAGACGTCTGGACGCTATTCAGACCTCTTGAATTACAATATGCTTAAGAGTTATTATGGAATTTTTGCCCAACGAAGCCAAAAAATGACCTACCTACCCAAACTTTAATGACACATGGCATGCGTTTCCAATGTGAGTTATGAGTTACCTACTTGTTTTGATACAAATGTAAGAAACATTTGTGTGCGGCGCATTAAATTACACCCGACGCCAACTGTCGGAGATCTCATCGCAGCGTGTGTCGGACCACCTCCGACGGTCTGGAAGGCATTCTGAGCAGGCTTCAGATCAGCCTCAAACAGGACTATAATACCAGGTGTACAAGGATGAGGTTTGTTTTTATTTCATTTTTTGTTAAATTAACCCTGTTGAGGTGGTAGGAGCATTATACAGGTCACGGCAAATTGAACAGAGGGAATCTGGTATTTGGAATGAAAAAAATGCACAGATGAATTTTTTTTCACAAGAGTTTCTTAATAAGAGTTTTTTTCATAAGAGTTTCACAGCTTGATATAAAAAAAAAAAGAAAAGAAAAGTCCCTCCCTAGGATTAATAAAGAATTCTGATTCAGATTTATATATTTTTTTGCTTTCCCAGAAATTTGGAATAGAACATTTCTACATCTTCTCATGGAATATTTGTGACAATATAATTCATTCACGATAGATAAAGTGCAACTGGGACTCAGTGTGTAATCATTGGACCTGGTTGAAAGTCACTCCTGATGTGTATAAATAGGAATAAAAAACTGGAATGTGTCTGAAAACAAAATTATTTCAGCTTTATGAGCAATGGTGTGTCAGTACAGATACAGAGAAATGCAGATTATGGTGGATTTTAAAAGTTTTGCACAGTATTTTATATATTATACTTATATAGGTAAATTCTATTTTTTTAACTTTTTTTTTTTTTACACATTTTGCTATATCATTTGGATCACAAAGAATACTGTATAGCATCGGGGTCTCAAACTTGCAGGCCAGTGGGATGATATGTTGTGCCCCCTTACTTTTCGCTGAGTCTTGCCACACTTTTATTTGCTTTTTAACACTTCAGATCAACCATAGATAATCTCGCGGCAGCTATAAAGTTAGTTTGTTTTATCAGACAGGTGCAGTTCTGATAAAAGAACCTAACTTTATAGTTCTCATTGGGAAGACAGTATGAACCTACAGTATATAAGACTCGTGACAGCTACCGACCGCGTTTGTTGTTAATCGATGTCAAGCTAACAAATCACGAAGTATCTAGGAAAGTACGACAGTTTCTTGGTTGAAATGTGTTCCAGAGTGACACCAAGTGGACGGAAAATACACACCTGATGCGTGTGTTTCCCCAGGGCCAGGGGAGTGCTGCAGGGGAGCAGGCAAGAGTCGCCCATGTTCAGAAGAAACATTCATATTCACAGGAGATTATTAATAGGAGACCATTCATAGATAGATAGAGAGATAGATAGATACTTTATTGATCTCCAAGAGAAATTCACAGTTCCAGCAGCAAAAAGATAGGATCGCAGGAGCATGCAGGGTTCTTGGAAAAATAAAAGTACACAATAAAGTGCAAAAGAAGTCAAAGTAAAGAACAATGTATTGTCCGCCAAGTCCAAGTCTAGTTAAGGTGCGTATAAGGTGCATATAAGGTGTAAGGTGTAATTTATAAGGTGTGTAATGTGAGTAAATACTATAATTTGTCTTTTATCTCTATATTGGTGAAATCCAGCCAATCAGATGGAACTGTTGGTGGAAACTAAAGGAAGGAAGGATGGATGGATGGATGGATGGATGATTGGATGGATGGATGGATAGATAGATAGATAGATACATAGATAGATAGATACTTTATTGATCTCCAAGAGAAATTCACAGTTCCAGCAGCAAAAAGATAGGATCGCAGGAGCATGCAGGGTTCTTGGAAAAATAAAATTACACAATAAAGTGCAAAAGAAGTCAAAATAAAGAACAATGTATTGTCCGCCAAGTCCAAGTCTAGTTAAGGTGTGTATAAGGTGCATATAAGGTGTAATTTATAAGGTGCGTAATGTGAGTAAATACTATAATTTGTCTTTTATCTCTATATTGGTGAAATTCAGCCAATCAGATGGAACTGTTGGTGGAAACTAAAGGTTGGATCAGAGAGCAAGTAGCACCTTTGGAAATATTAAATTAAGGATTAAATTTTTTGTGTTTTGTTTATTTTGCATGATTAGATAGTCAATATAAATAGTCAATATAAATAAGAAATAAATAAGATGGACAGTGTAGTATTACACATCAATGTAAACAGGACTGAAAACAGTGTAAATATGGCTTGTGAAGTCAAGTACAGTTTAATAGTCTGATGGCTCGGGGGAAGATGGATGGATGGATGGATGATGGATGGATGGATGGATGGATGGATAGGACTTTATTAATCCCTTGGGAAGGTTCCTCTGGGAAATTAGTGTTCCAGCACCAGTACACACCGTACAACACAATAAACACAGAATAAAAACAAACTACAAATACAACAGAGAATAAAAACAGTATGTGTATATATAAATATTTATACGATAATGTCATATAATCTAAAATATATTTTAGCAATTTTTTAAAAAAATATCCATGTTGAAGAACTAATACTAATAATAATAATAATAACTGAAAAGACTTAACTTGCGCTCCCTTTTCTGAATACTTTAAACCCTTCTTTGTGAATATTTCAAGTGGCCCAGCCTGTTTTAGACCCCTCCTCTAAGATGTTGCTTTTCCTGATCATCCATTAACATCAATATGTTAAGCCTAAATCTCTTCATTTATATCTTTCCTTATGGCTCTTTTTTTTTCCCCTCCGTACCAGACAGCTCTAACACATTGGCTGGTACGTAGGTAGGTGTTTACTTCTTAAATAACCTCTCACCTCCCCCACAAACACATTAAATATGGAATACCAAATTGAATGTGGACTAGTGTTGAGTCCTTATGTAACCAGACTGTCAGGATGTGATGAACAAAAAGTTTCTTAGAGCTGTGTGGGAGGCAGAGGACATCGACAACAGCTTTTGCCAGACTGAAACTCATGCTTGGAAAAGTGTTTTTCTTTTTTTTTCTTTTTTTTTTCTTCCCTTCTTGGAAGACATACTGAGAACTAATGCAGCGATACTCAAACAGGACTGGACTCCACAAGTAGATGTCCTGTTAGATGACTTTTTTTTTTTTTTTTTTTTTTTAATCCTGTGGGTCAGGAGTCATAAATTTAATTTGTCCGAGATACTGTGGGTTCTGAATAGGAGTATTATATTAGGCCCAAAATTTTGTATCCAACAATTTTATTCACGAGCTAAAGTGTATTCATACGAGTTGTGCATTTAGTATTGATGTATGACTTTTAAGAATTCATATTTAAGTATACATACTAAATTAGTGCTTTGTTTAATCAGCAAAACATATCATATTGCTGTGACGCATTCTATTCTCACTATTATGACACAAATATATTGGTTCACACTACATCTACAGCTTGTCGGATTTCCCATTCCTCTTAATTGGAAATACAATAATACAATGTCAATGTCAGCTGTTGTCAATAACTATTATGAAAAATATCAAATCAATATTTATTGTTGTAAGGCTAAAGGCAGAGTTACTTCATTTTGCACTTTAAATTGACTACGAAACAGTCAGAACATGAGATATATTTCATAAATGTAGAGGTTATTATACAAAGTCTGATGAATAAAATCAGATATAAACTAATTCTGACACATTTTGCTAACATTTTTGATGACAGTGTAAAAAAAAAAAACAACCTAAAACTGAAACCAATTGTTTTTGTGTGTTATCGTGTATTGTTCATCTTTTTCTTTATTCAACGAGACACACTTGAATGCATCATCAGTCAGCCATACATTAGTGTATATTGTAAAGGTTCCCAAAGCATAGTACAATATGTGGAGGTAGTCCACTGAGAAATGACAGTTGTAATGTGTAATTATGGAGTAATAATTGCAGAATGCCGCTGATTTGCAGGAAGTATTAATCAAACGGAATCACGCTGTTCCCTGATTGGTAGAAAAAGCAGTGTGTTGTGTTACTTGCTGATAATAAGAGGAACGATGATGGATGATGAAAGACGATGGATTTATGGCCTTTAGAACCATTGGGCTAGAGTTATTAAATGATTTCAAATGACCTCCATTTTGTCCGTTTTTAGGATTACTTCAAAATAGGAAGAAAGAATGTTTCATCTGTCGAAAAACAGACCACAGTCTTCTCACATGTTATGAATTTCTTCAAATTCTCACAGCTGGATGTTGCTCAAGCGCTGCCAATTAATGAACATCTGTTTGGGTTCAAAATGACTACATTCAGCAACACAGTGTCAGTGAAAACTATTGTTGTTGGGTGAATAATGACCTTACTTTACCGGAAAACAATGACAAAGGTAGCATTAACTCCATTTTGACTTCATTTTGTAAATTGCCTTCGTTTTAGTGATGTCAGATGATTAGCGGTAAAGGACTGGAAACACATCTAGTTGTTGTCCAATCACTAAAAGTGCATTGTACTGTAAAAGAAGCTAGTCAAATTTAGCCTCTTCATCCGTCCACATCTGCTGTTATACTTCCAGCTAGGTTTTTTTGCGCCAAATGGGTATTACCGTGAACATGCCAGGAATAGAAAGAACGGAATAAGTTTTCACTTCCACTTAAGAAGGAAGCAGGTGTAAAAACAAAGAAAAATCGTATAGAAAATAAATGACAGTTCTGTACATCTCTCATTTCATATTTCTATGTTTTTCTATTTTTTCTCTTGTGTGTTGTAAAATCTATTCTTGCTGCTGTATATTTGAAATATGACTGATCAACTCTTTAACTCAACTCTTGTTGAAATATAGGAATTACCAACACTATATACAGCAAATAAAAATGTCTTCAACAGAATTGGTTCTATTTTAAATTTAAAATGTGTGAAGGCAGCCACCGGCTGTGCACATTGTGGCGTTCTTTCAGCCAGCTTCATGAGGTTGTCACCTTGAATCGTTTTCCAAAAAGTCTTTAATGAGTTCACAGAGGTGCTGAGCTCTTGTTGGCTGCTTCGCCTTCACTCCGCTGGCCAACGCATCCCAAACCATCTCAGCTGGGTTCAACTCAGGTCATGGCTGAAGCCAGGTCAACAGACGCGGCACTCCGTTACTCAAATAGACCTTACATAGCCTGCATGTGTGTGCGGTGTCAAAAAACAAACAACTCTCTCCCTCGGCACATTAAAAAGGATAATAATTTCACTCTTAACAATGTACATCTATTCAATGACAACCATTCCGGGTGACTGTGACTATGACTTTAAGTGTACAGAGTTGTCACCGAGCAAAATATCTAGTGTTTTTTAAAGGGGTGTTATGCAGTATTTTCACTCTAAAATAAAAAAAAAATAACATTATCCGTTGAGTGGTTTTATTAAAGAGTTCTGAAGTTCTGCCAAAGGTCCCTATGAACTGAAATACAAACAGTTCCGACTTTACAAACAAACAGATCTTTAAAATAGATCAGTTTTTTGCAGGTTCCATGAATTTTTTTTCTCAACAAATGTTCATAGAAACGCAAAGTAAATAGTATTCATCCTGGTTAGAAAATCCTCACAAAACAATTGAAATCATTTAGAAATGAGGAAAGACGTGACAAATGCCACATGTCACAAAAGCTGTGAGTAGTCTTAGAACCTTTGTCCGTTGTGTGTTTTAAGTTTTTTTTCTTCTCGTTCCCTAGGGTTTGTACACAGGCATTTTCCCTACATTAGATGTGTTTCATTTGTGCTGAAGAGCTCTGTCCTTATTTTCACCGGGTTTAGTGAAAATGAGCTGTTGGCTACCGTCCCCCTTCCCGACACAGGCATCTTTTGTCGACTCTTTTCTTATTTCTTTGCCAGTTATCTCTGCTTCCAGTGCCTGGTCTAACATGAGACTTCTTAACCTCCCTTTTATTGCTCCAAAGCTTTAATACAAAACACCTCGCTCTTTGCCTTATTGGCAATTTGCTATACAAACCGAATGCACATCAGTGATGCCAAGGGTCTTTAACCATATTGTTGGAATGTTCTTTGTTTTTTTTTGTTTTTTTAATGAGTCAGGCACAGGTCCCATTTATGTTTACCACGGAGATAAACTTTCATTAAGGTTTGAGAGATCTCAAGTTCATGGCAGCAGAATGCCAGGGAACGCAAAATTTGATCATTTTTCGTAACACGTCATTTCATCACGTGCTGCGCAGCCTCAGTTTTCTTCAACTCTGTGATTTTATTAATTTATTCAAGTCTTTCAGCGTGTATTTTCTGTGCCAGAACCCCAGATCACAACTGTCCCCACAGGCTTGTACTGTAGGCACTAGGCATGATGGGTATTCTAAATAATAATAATAATAATAATAATGCAAAAAATCATGAACCGTAATTTGACTAATAACAGATTATAAAAACGTAAACGATAAGAACGCAAATTCCACAAGCATGAAAAATACATGAAAATAAAAATAGCAGTGCATCAGTTGGGGTTACAGAACCTGGTTCCAGGTTTACGCACACTTGATCACTGCAGTAATTATCGCCCCAAGGCTGTTACTTGTTTGCTTAGTGAAACCCGGATGCCAAAAAGCGAAACATGCAAATCACAAATAGTATGAAACCGCACACCGCCTGTCTCCTAAGGACACGCGGTGAGAAAAGGCTGAGAACGTGTGAGACAAGTTGTGCATTGGCAGATCACGGAATGTTACACTGCAATACCGAGGCCGAGACAGAGTATCTGTGTCACTGTTGTCTCACAAGTACCACTTTAATTTTAGAATGTGCAGAAGATACTTTCACTGCACTTGGTCACGGCTTAAAGATTTTAAATCCGAAACCGCGTTGGGTGTTGACGTCCCCCAGTGGAAGGAGTGGAAGAGCGTCCGCCACTCGTCTCCTGAAAGGGACCTTTGCTCTGTCAATTGTGTATGTGTATACAGTGAACCCTGGTTTATCGTGGGGGTTACGGTCCAAAAACAACCTGTGATAGGCGAAATCTGTGAAGTATAGTCACCTTATTTTTTACAATTATCATAGAATACAAGACTGTACTATGGAATGAAACCAAAGATCAAAACCTGTTTTCAGGTCCAAGCATTTTGAAAAAAATTAAAATTAAAATGTTTTCTTACAAATAACTATGATTTGACTTTTATAAATGCTGTAAAATAATCATTGTAACAGTCAATAGGAGGTTGGACACATTGTGACTCACGTGATAACGTTGGTATCAGCGTCATGTTCTTCCTGCACTCATTTATCCACAAAGCTAAAGCAGACTCCATCCTTACAGTGGTGTTGTTCTGACAGTCACAACCCTTTTTGCATCCTTGTTCAAACTAGTAACATGAGCCGCCGAGTTAGCAAATGGCTAAAGTGAGCTGCTGTCTGAAATGGAATTGTTCTTGAGGTGGAGTTTTTACGGTAACGACGAGTACACGGACAGTCCTCCAATCTCTGCAACATAGACGTTCCCACTGCGGTAACATGAGCCACCGCTGTACTAAAGCTAGCCAGCTGTTTGCTAACTCGGCGGCTCACATTGCCACAGTTACAGAGATGAGGCGCAGAGATTGTGGTGTGCGGTGTTTATTTTCTTGCAAGTTTATTTTGTTGTGAAACTTGGGACTTCCCTTTCCGGTCGAGGGTGGTTGAGGGAGGCTTAACTGTCTGGCGTGTTTGAGTTTATTCGTTTCAGGTGGCGCTGATCAAGTTTGACATTAAAAAAAATGCACTAAGAAATCCGTGAAACAGCGAAACCGCGAAAGGTGAACCGTTTTAGCGAGAGTTTACTGTAAAACAGGGTGACACTGCTATGGCTACTTTGATTGACAGCAGGTTTCAGTACTTGGTCTAATTTATGTTTAGGGAATAAGACATTTAGTCCTTGACAGACAGCTACAGTTTAGCTGCGGCTATCACGACAGGATTATGCCATGAATTTCATTATTCTTCATTAAAATACCCGGCCTGTTTGTATAGTTCTGTGGTTCCCAAATGTTTTCAGCTCAAGTCCAACAACTCCCGTCCACGTCTCGTCTGGACCCGGATTCCCGTTACATATTTTGCATAGTTTTTATCTCGATATATCTTTGCCGACTGAGGCCTGTCTTTTATCAACTCTTCTGCATAGTTCCTCGTTTTCCTATTTCACTCAGGAAAAGCCATCAGATTTCAATTAGCGAGCCGCTACACTGTGTGGACAAAAATATTCGGGATACATCATAACGAGTGCTTGTGACTCTCTTACCTTTACCATTACTACAGATTTGACATTGTATTTAGATTAAACGTTAATGCGTCGATAATTATCACAATAAAAGTCAAACTGACAGCTTTTGTAAATTGAGAGGCAGATCAGGGTTGAAGAAACTGAATGGTTACTTGTGGTCTAACAGGATAATTAGTGGTCAGACTTATTAGTGGGTTGTGTCTGGAAGGGCATACAACGTAAAAAGTACTGCCAAATCATGCAAATTGGATTCGCTGTGGCGACGCCAGAAGGGAAAAAGCCAAAAGAAATCATTATTATTAATAATAACAATAATAATAAAGTTTATTTGTTTAGCAGCTTTCATACAAGAATTGTAGCCAAAAGTGCTTCACTTCAGTTAAAAATTTACAAGGAACGATGATTTCTTTCGGCTTTTTTCCCTTCCGGGGTCGCCACAGTGAATCCAATTCACATATTTGATTTGGCAGGAGTTTTTATTTTACATCGGATGCCCTTCCTGACACAACCCATTGGATGCTCATGTCGGGAATCGAACCCGGGTCCCCTATGCTCCAGCCTGGTGCCTTACCCACTGAGCTATCCAGCTGTTTATTCCTTGTAAATTTAAAAATTTACAAGAAATAAACACATTAATACATGATCACTCACTTATTAATAAAAGTTCAGTTAAAAGATGATAAAATGAAATTTCAACAAAATTGCACCAAAGAGTTTAATTGAGGGGTGAGACCTTAATTAATAAATGTTCAACAAGATAAAAGGACAAGACATGACATATATTCAGTTGAATTTAATCCAAACTAACACAGGACACACCATGACTAAGGAATGACTAAGCTTGAGTGAACACTTTTTCATTTCCCTGTGGAGAAGTGGAGCCACAGAGCGTCCTGTCTGTTCTCAGGGCTCGGACTTCACTGCACTGTGTATTACAGCTCCACTGACGCGCTTGACCTAGGCTCCTCCCTCTTCCTGTGAGTGATCATTGGATCACAGTAACAGTGTCCTCAGGAAACTCGGACGCTGAACTCAACAAAAGCAGTGTCATTAAAAACTAGCCACATGTCCTCTCTTTCTTTCCGTCTCTCTGTCGCTACATCACGCCTCAGATACTCACTCCTTCTTAATCGCTCTGTATCTCTGGGCCCGCACTCCCAAAACAGGACCTGGAATGACCAGCACACGTTCCCACCGGGCGGCTCTGGGTGATTCATGTGGGAGCTGTTGCAGAGCTTCGCATTACTTGTCTTAATATATCCAGGCAGATGAAAGGGAGAACGGAGCAAACTGATGGCACAGACCAGTGCTGCATTTTCATTCCTTTGAAATGGGAGCGTGATGCCAAGATTCACCAGGGGGTCTTACAAAGCCAAGGCAATAATGAAGAGGAAAGGAGGGTAATGGGGAAGTGAGGAGGTGTGTAGTAGCAATTTGGTGAGAAAAGGGGGGGGGGGTTAAAGAAAACCGGACAGACCAAGGGGAGATGGTGAAAAATATAACCAATCAACCGAAGCTGCGGGGTGACGGTCAAGGTAGTAATGTGCAACAGGAGGTTGTAATATGGAAATACCCTTTAATGCCAGCATTTCTTTTATAGCTCTGACAAAAAAACAAAACAAACAAAAAACTCTGCCATAATAATGAAGGAAACTAAATTTCACTGCAGGAGTATGTTTATGACATATGAAGATATGATATGCCTCCCGAAGAAAAGAGACGACTTGACATATCTTTCAAAAACTGTCAATACAACCTTTATCGGGGTTCTAATTCTTTTGGCAACTGTTATTGTTATTCTAACTTGTGATAACACAACCCAAAGAGGACAAACAGGTTATTATTTGCCTCTTGCTGATGTTCAAAAGAGGCCTTTTGATTACTGTAATTTCTGGACTACAAGCTGCTACTTTTTTGCTACTGAGGTATGCAAATTTCTAACTTGTTTGTTGAAATGTTAATAAAAATGGATCGGTTCGATCACGTGACAAAATCTGATCCCGCATAATTTTAATCATCTTATTGTGCTTCTGTTTCAGCTCATTTACCGTAATCACGGGACAATTAGTGCGCATTTACTTCATTAGCTGCTAGTTTGACGGAGCAGAGTAGAATCACGGCTGGTTTGATCAGAGTGTTGACAGACGCCATGAGGTTGATTTTTGTGGATAAACATGTAATTGAATCACATATCATTGGTGACCGGTCATCCGTCACTCTAAGTCAAACTGCAAAATGTTACAAAATAAATTGTAGTTTATTCTTTTCAGTTTTGTGCGCAGCCCAATTTTTTATGCACAGAGACTGTGGTATTAGTGCAGTTTATAGTCCAGTGGAGCTTTTATTTGTACAAATCTGGGTTTTCCTCTAATTGTAGCTGGTGTGGCCCTTATTCAGGTGCGCTTTATAGTCCAGTAAGTGCGGTACTTAATTTATACTTTTTTTTTTAAATTACTGACTTGGCAAACTATCACAACAATACTTTTTCAGTCATGTTTAGTCAGGTTAAATAGGTATAGATAGCATATTTATCTCATTAGGGTTATGCAACACACAGGACAGGTTCCAAAATAAGGAATTGTCTTGTGTATGCATGTACAATCTGCTCTGTTTTTACCACCTATTCACAAGGTTAATGATACACTTGTACAAACATGCCCATAATGTTTTGCACAGTTCAGTTGAGTTGACAGGTTGGTTGTTTAAAAAAAAAAGGCCGAAATTTTTTAAATTGCAGTCTTTAACCAGTGCCCAGACATGTATAAGGACACCTCGGTACCATCAAACAAGTATTCATGCTTCTAAAGTCACACCATCTACTGATACAACCAAAAACATCCAGCTTCTAGTACAATTCATGCAGGTTTTAAACATGTGTGAATGACTGACTCCTACAATAATCTCATATGCCACTATATAAGTTTGATTTCGTAGGTAGATACTGATGCTCTGTTTGATGTATCAGATTCAGATTCATTTTATTGTCATTGCACAGATCAGTGATCTGGCAACGAAATGTCACAAAGCAGCAGCACAGA
>JAPTHA010000016.1:17208442-17220478 GCA_029814585.1 Gymnapogon annona | reverse complement strand
AGATAGATAGATAGATAGATAGATAGATAGATAGATAGATAGATAGATAGATAGATAGATAGATAGATGGATAGATACATAGCATTAAGCCAATCAATACGTTGAAAAAATTCTTGTTAAATACAGTCATTCGTCTTTTCACCTTCGTCAGATATGAAGCATTTGGATGTTCAGAGGCTCCGTAGTTACCGTGGAAACACTTCTACAAAATTGATTGGCCAGTAAAACCAATGGAGTTGAACCAATGACAGTAGATGAGGATGCTTGTTTTTACATTCAGTTACTGGTGTCTTCACTGGAAATGTCCCTTTTTCTTCAGTGTTATATGTTTTTGATATAAACTTTAATCTGAGCTTTTCTGAACATCTGCCTCAGGGGTGTCAAACTCATTTCAATTCAGGGGTTCAAATTCAGGTACGTTTGATCTGAAGTGGGCCGAACCGATAAAAGAATGACATAACAGCACATATATGATGTCAAATCCAAACTTTTCTCTACGTTTCAGGGTGAAAAAAGTCCAATTACATGATAAAAATGTTTACATCTAAAAACTATCCTTTAAAGCAACCCGAATAAACATGAACCAACGGAAAAGATATGCGTAACTTTAACATATTCAGTTTATCATTGACACATGTACATTGCATCCGACAGATCATATTGGATCTACAAATGCACAAAACATTTAATAACAGGCACAAAATTGTTAAAATGTATTATTGATCAAATTTATTGTTCAAGTTATTCACATTTTTTTTGCCAGAATTATACTTTGTTTTAATGTAAACTACATGAAAACATTTGGAGTTGTGAATATTTATAGGTTATTATGGTCTGCATTATACTAGTCTGACCCACATGAGATTGAATTGGTCTGAATGTGGAACCAGACCTATTATTATTATTGTTATTATTATTGTTATAATTATTGTAATTTCAGCATTGCACAGATTCATCACAAGGCCCAGACTGGACCCTTAGGTGGGCCACATTTGGCCCCCAGGCTGCATGTTTAACACCCTAACCTACATGATTAGTTAATTAAACCTAAAAAAAAAAATTAGCAGATTTTCACTGAAAAAATCCCACAAAACACAGTGGATGATACTATATAATAAATGCTAATAATTTACTGCGCTGGTTCGTCATGGGTTAAAGCAGATTCAGTGCCGATGCGTCCGTGCGTCTTCAGTCGAGTCCACCCTTGGGAGTTGTGTCCTTGTCTCCGCCGACCTCCTGCTGTGTGTTTACTCCGTATCATTACGTACCATTCAGTGCCAGACCTTGATCTCGCCGGCCCAGTCGCACGTAACCGCGGTGGCGGGCAGGACTGGATGCTGGGACACGCACAGGCAGGGCTGACGGTGAGCGTGAAGTGTGTGCAGCGCGTGGGCATTGTTGTAGTCGAAGAAGTGAACAGCGCCGGTGGAGCTCCCTGAGGCCAGGATGGTGCCGTCGTGGGAAAAGTCGCACCGCACTGCGTATCCTTCCACCTTGTGCAGGAATATAGACTTGAGTTATGACGCGTTACTTTCCAAGAAGAGCACTTTAATGTCAGCATCAGCAGAACACGTCCAGGCTGTAGCCGCAGGATAATATTGTGGAGGGGAATTAAAGTGCAGCATTTCCCAAAGCTGTACCCCTGTCTTTGTATTATATGGAAATAAGTATGCGACATGTGGTGAGGAAGTGCCACTGTAATTATTGTGGACGACATCTAGATCGGCGCTTTAAGTCCAATTGCTTGGTTATCGGGTAAAATGCACAGATTTTTATATATCTAATACTTTGGAGTGTCTTTAAATCATAGGCCCGTGCACTGACTGAATTGTTTCATCGATAAAGTGGACATCTGTTGCTTCGTGGGGTAAATCTGAGTTTTTAATATTCAGAAACATTCAGTGTTTTAGCTTTTTGTAACCAAGGTCAGCACATCGCATAACATAACTCTATCATCAGCCAGTCACTCCAGCGTTCACCCTTAGAGTAGAAACTATTTATTTATTTTAACCTTTATTTTTCCAGGTAAGTCCACTGAGAACTGGTTTTCATTTCCAGTGGGTGAAGTGACTTACCCAAGGACACAACAGCACATGATCAGGAGAGAGGGGGAATCAAACCGCCAACCCTTCGGTTACTAGACAACCTGCTCTACCACCCGAGCCACGGCCGCCCCAATAATAACCTTCTGTGGATACTGACAGCTTTACGCTTCATGCACACGGGTCAGCTTTTATATCGATTTCCTTTATTTGGTCCTGACTCATTTAATCTGTCAGAAGAATGTAGGTCGACATACTGTAGGTGTCAGGTCTCTGAACATAGTTTTGTGTTCATGTATGTGACTCATACATTAGGCAAGAGGCAACTTTTATTGTTCCTTGGAGGATAATTTAATTAAATGTGGATTTAACTCATGCTGGTAACCACTAGAGCAGGACCATGTAAACCAGTGCTGTGGTCATGGACACTGACGGGAATTAAGTTGTACGTTTGAACTGTTAGCGGTTAGCTGTTAGCGGCTGCTGCTACGCTATGCTACGGTGGCCTGCGAGGACACTCACACTACCATCTCTCAGCTCCAGACGACGCATCACAGCTCCTCGTTATCATCTCTGGGACTTCAATCAATGTATACTGTCTATGTTGTACAAGAATTCAATTGTTGAATATCTGTCTACTCTGTTTTTCTACTCTGTGTTCTGCTGCTGTATCTGAAATTTCCCCTTGTGGGACGATTAAATGTATATCTAATCTAATCCAAGATGAATTCCACTCATCTTAATTCTAATTGGAATTAATTAATTCTATCAATCAAATAATTCTATCATTTTTGCGGAGATGAAGTTGTGTTGTTTCAGGAGTTGTGACACGGTTACTTTGACTTTTTTTTTATATCATGTGATTTCCAGGACATCATGCCAAGCGAGTTCTTGGTTTCTTATATTTTTTTGACCAAGAACACACTTCAGCAACATCCATTTCTAGACAGGTTTTGGACCAATAATCCAGGCCCTGCACTTCCATATTAACGCGTTTCCCAACTCCGGCTCTGCTTTGTTGAATATTGTATTGGGAGTCACTATGTGTGGTTTGAGGGAGGGTGATACAAAGGACAAGCCTGGAGGCAATAGATTCGTCATTTCATCTGACTGACACTGCATGGTGTGGAGGTTACAGTGAGCGTCATCTGTTGACGAGTGTGTGTGTGTGTGTGTGTTTTTCATCTGTGGTGCCTTTCTGTATCGACCAGGTCAACGCAATCCTTCCCCGCCCCCCCCCGAGGCCACCGGTGTCACAGACCTTGTGTCCTTCGTACCGTCGCCTCTTGTTCATTCTATAGGGCTTCTGGGAGGAGAACAGCGCTATGTAATCCCCGTTGGTCTGAGCAGCAAACACGTCCTCCAGTGGGTGGAGTGCTAAGCTGGGACACGTGTACCGCTCCTGTGGAGGAAAGTCCACAGGGACAATTATTACATGATTTAGCTTCATTCAAACCCTGTGATGAAGAATGTGGGTTTGTCCAGGATGAACCCCACCTTCACCACTCTCCTAATCAGAATCCTTTAATTATCACTGTAAACACTGTCAACAACATTCACTGTGAAAGTCAGTTTGGCAACTCCACATGACAGCAGGTACAAAACAAAACAGTACATTAAAAAAAACGCAATAGTATAAAATTACGGTGAGAAAACACTGCAGTGCAAAAGGTCAGTTAAATACATTGCATCAAATACATTGTAGTGCAAAGGTGCAAAAAAAGGTGCCGGGGGGGCAATTGCACATGTAGCATGATTGCACATGTTTTTGTGTGGGATGCATGCTCTGTGTGTGTGCGTGTGTGTATGATGCATGCTGTGTGTGTGTGGAGGGGCTTATTGCACCTGATAGTGTGTATATGCTGTGCGTGCGTGTGTGTGTGTGCGTGTGTGTGTGGGAGGTGGCTTTGACAGCCTGATGGACAAGCCTTCCATTATAACCTAAGTATAACCTAAGCAGTTAAAAAAAACAGTGAATGACTTAATTTTTTAATAATCTAAAAATTGATCAACATGTGGAGCCTATATTTGTTTCTATAGTATAGCATAGTACAGTAGTGGAAACATGATCTTCAGATTCAGATTTCCTTTATTGTCATTGGACAGCGAACCCATGAATTTGTGATACATCTTCAGTCTCGGAACTCGTGCAAAGTATTGTTCCATTGTCCAAACCCGCACCCTTTCTGCACATGCTCAGTTCCAATCCCGGTGAAAACTGGGTGTTTCAGCAAGATAATGAAACACATGCTGTCAAACATGTCACGCATTTAAAAAAGGCATTTGTTTGTATGTGACGAGGCCACACCTTTAGAGACACAAAAAATATTTCATTAAAACATTTGAGATTGTGTCAGAAAAGCTTTTTTCCACTTCTGTATATCCACTTTTTTCCAACATACAAAGGGTGTCAAACTCCATCACTGAAGCAGATGTCATCTATTCTCATCCAACACATCAACAGATGCGTGTGAAACAACAGCCAGTGCCACGTGATCTGATCTGACACAGTTTGAACACAGTACCTGGTTCTTCTCAGGTATCACAAATGTAAGTGTTTTTAAAGCATAAATCATGTGTTATGCTTTTAAACGTGTTGTAATTACGAGCATATTTTCATTTTTTAAAAAGAACACTTGACTCTTTCACAAACCTTTTCAAAAGATGAAATAAAAGCAGACCTGGACCTCGGCTTAAACCTGTTCTTCTACTCCTATTTCCAGATATGTTTTTATAAGATGCCCCAGGCTCTAACACCTATCAGCTCTCTGTGTAGACTTAGCCATTAACATCCAAGTCTGGGCAACAGTCATATTCGTTCAATTCATCAATGTTTGAATTCAACCCATAAAAACCCAGAGTTAATAGCAATTCCCAAATGAATGTTTATCTCCATGTAATCTTTCTTAAGACATTTATTGTAATTTCTTATATTATTATCTGATGAATCTGGCATTTTTTTAGTGTAAATCATGTACGTTTCTATATTTAATACACTGATCATGTAGATGTTCATTCAGATGAAAGTTTTTATATAGAAACAGAGGAAACTGAAAATATAGTGACATTTTCAGCCAAAAATAATAATAATAATAGCTGAATGTAAAACCCAGTGTGTCCATCCACTGTCATTGGTGTCATTGTCACTGGTTTTACTGGTGAATCAATGCTGTAGAAGAATGGGGTGTTTCCATGGTAACTACGGAGCCTCTGACTGTACAAATGGGTCATATCTGACAATCATGAAAACAAACCGTATTTTACACCAAGTATTTACACGTATTGATAGCATTAATGGATCAACGGGTATTAAACATGTCACGTCGGCTCCCAAAAGTTACATTTTTTTGTCTTGTCACTTGCCATTTTATTTTGGTAGATTTCCTCTAGTCTCATGTCTGGTGCGTTTGCTTCCCGTTTCCCCGCTTTCCCACCTGCCCATCTGTGTTTAAACCCCTGATCCCTTTTGTCTGGTCATCTAGTTCGTGTTTGCTTTCTCGCTTTACTGACCCGCGTTACTTGGCTTGTGATTTTGTGGATTCTGGCTTTTGCTTTGGTTTTGGATTACCCTTTGGATCTGGCCTTGTGTTGGTTTTGTACCTTTGCTTGTTCTGATTGCCTTTCTGGATTGTTTAAGACCCCTGCCTGGACTCTGGTTTGACCGCTGCCTTTCCCTTCACGGGCACAGACGCCTCACAGATAGCCTGATCAAACACCCGAACCTCGGACAGCCACCCACCACGAGCCCGCCCACTCCCACACTGGTACCATCGCCCCCGTCGACACCGACCCTGGAAACCAGACCCTGGACCGTTCCCCATCATGCCTCCAGATCACCCCTCACAGACTTGTTGAACTTCCATTACGTCTTCGTTGCCTGTTTTTCCCGTGAAAGGATTTTGTTAATAAATCAAAAATTATTATTCAACTCCCATTGTGACTCTGACTCTGCATTTGGATCCTCCGCCCCATACCCCGGCATGACAAAACGGATGGTTTTGGTTGCCAGTGGAAGTTTGGGTCGTTAAGGTTTAAAATAATGAAAAACACTTGAAGCACTCTGTCAAGGTATATTTATGTGGAAGTCTATAATGCTCCACCATTACTCATAACATAACCTGTGTGTGATGAGTGAATTATGAATGCGTTTCTCCAGTCGTACATCCCATATAGTTTTAGTGTAATACTATTGGATCAAGGTTGGTCTTCAGTTCATGAAAACGACTGAAATTGTGAACCACCCACAATACTCAAAAAGAATAGAGAAAAAAAAACTATAGACAAAAAAGGTGGTCCTCGGGTTACGTACTAGTTCCGTTCCTGGGCTGGCGACGTAACCCGAAATTCCATGTAAGTCAGAATTAACCCTTTAACACCACCTAACTAGTCCAGTAATTTTAAAATTCAGGCAGTGAGAACTGCAAGAAAGAGTTTGTGTGTGTCTGTATGTGGGGTTAAACTTTGGAACCATCTGGGATCAGATCTCAAACAACGCCCAAATATTCATCTCTTCAAATCAAAATTCAAAAGTATGGTATTGTCACCATACATGAGAGAAGACAAAGGTCAGGTTTTTTCATCACATATCATATCATCACAGACGTAGAGGTTGTAAGGGAAAATTTTGATGGTAACCATCGCGGATAGTCTGCCATCATTGTTGGTATAGTTCTATATAGTATTCTGCACCTTACCTACTAGAATAACAGAAGGTCCATTTCAGTTGTTTTGTTTTGTCTTTCTTGGCGGAAACTGTAAAAGTTGTTTGTTTTTTTTTCTAACTATGACTTGAAGATGGGGGTGGGAGTATATAAGTTTATTACTTCCTCCCACTCCCTTTCAGGCAAAATATCATATTGCATTTATGTTTTCCTTTAAAAAAAATGCCGAAACTTGATATGAAATGTATGGAAATTGTAAAGTGTAAAATATGTTGCTGTTTTTTTTTATTCTTTTTTTTTTTTGCCTTTGCCTGAAATAAAAACTGATCAAAGTTAAATACCCTCTAACTCTCTAAATAACTATCCAAATACTGGTAAAAATACAGGCTTTGTCCTTAATGATGGTCGGCACAGTCGACCGACTGAAGTGTTTATGTAATTTCATAGCAAACACTTGGGCACTTTTTGACATGGATTACATATTTGCGGCGTGCAACTTGTAGATATTTGAAGAGCGTTGCGCCGAACGACCGATGAATGGTATTTGGGGTTTTTTTTGGGTTTTTTTTTAGCTTTGTCGTTGTTGTCTCGTGTCTCATCTGCAGCACTTTGCACATCTCGGTGGAGGTGTCGCAGCCGGGTCTCCTCTGTGGCGCTCGGAGCAGCACAGGAAGTGACGGTTTTCTTCAGGACTCACAGCCAGAAGGGATGGGCGGAGCCACCGCGTCACTGGGCATCTGTGGGACCTCCCGTGGGGGTTCCGGGACGCGCAGGTCGGTTTGTAAAGTCGAAACAGCATAGGTCGAGTACGGCGTAACCCGAGGACCTCCTGTATTGAGTTTTTGTGGCTGTCTTGCCGAGCTCTACTGACAGCTGAAATACATTTATCTGCACACAAGTATGATATTCTGAATTTGACACAGATCATGTAAAACAGACCCACATTCTGTTTGGATACTCTGCACTTCCCAGTCACGATGCGAGGATATTATTCTGGTATTATGAGGGTTGTTTGGACATGCCTAGAAAACCCACACAGTGCCAGAATACAGTCAAGACGGAAATTACGGGATTACTGAGATTTACAGAGCTGAACGATGAGTGCTCAGTTCCAAAGCACTGAAAACTTCCTAACTGACACAAAGTACAGCGCACACCTGCTCCGACGCTGCATCGCTGTCACAGTGTTTCAGCTCCGTGTCTCATTACCTGGTTGTTTCACATCAGGTGGATCACATACTGCTATGTTGGCTTAGTTTCACCTCACTGTAGCTTGAGTGGCGCTGCTGTTTGCTTACATGGTAGATCTGGTTGGAGACCTTGGCTGTAGTCTGGTAGTCCCAGGCAATGAGTGTGCGGTCCGCCGAATCTCTGCTCACGCAATCGGAGCTTGTTATAAAGTCAGAGCCGCCTTTCAGAAACAGGATGTCCAAGGTCTGCTGGATCCCTGCCTTGTACACATTCACCACCTGCACACACCCACGCACAGTATGAGAGTATGAATTAACGTTATGTAAAAAACAAACAAACAAAAAAAACTCCACTTATTTTCTGACCATGTTGCAGAATTTCATTTGTTCTAAAGTCTTCTGTGACGATGACATTGGACTGTACTTCTGTTTGGATAGATATTTTTTACACAGGCGAGCAATCACGAACCATTAGCAAAAAAATGTAGAAATATGAAATGCTTTGACACTGGATCCTTAGAGCGTTTGAGGTCCTCGTATAAGACGATTCAGAGTTTAACACAGGGGTGTCACACTCATTTTAGTTCAGGGGCCAAATTCAGCCACACTAGGTCTGAAGTGGGCCGAACCAGTCCAGCAATAACAGAACTGCGTATGAATAATGTCAACTCCAAGCTTTACTCATATGATGAAAAGGTTGACGTCTACAAACTGTCCTTTAAAACAATGTGAATGACATTAACAACCTCAAAATTCTTAAGAAAAACAAGTGTAAGTGTAATTTAATAATGTGATTCCTCAGTTTATAAATTATACATGTAAAAGTACAACTGACAAATCACAGTGGATCTACAAATACACAAAACATTTAATAACAGGTAGGATATTGATAAAATCACACTGACTTCTCTTCAGACGTTTGAGGTTGTTTATATTTGTTCAGGTTATTTATGTTGTTTTTTGTGAAATTATACTTTGTTTCAGTGTACATAGAGGAAAATTACTCCACAGAGAAAAAAATGTGTGTCCTGGCTGGATAGCTCAGTTGGTAAAGCACCGGGCTGGTGCATAGGGGACCCGGTTTCCATTCCCGGGATGAGCGTCCAATGGGTTGTGTCAGGAAGGGTATCCAATGTAAAAACTCCTGCCAAATCAAATATGTGAATTGGATTCACTCTGGCGACCCCAGAAGGGAAAAAGCCGAAAGAAATCATCATCATTCACAGAGAAAAAAATAGTAGTAGTGAGTAATTTATAGATTGTTATGCTAATATTTGTCCCAGACTGTATGTTGGAAACTGACCTATAATTTTTTTAAGTATCCAAGGTGTAATTGCCCCAATTTACAAATTCATCCCACGGGCCGGATTGGAACCTTTGGCGGGCCGCATTTGGCTCGTGGGCCACATGTTTGACACCCCTGGTTTAACCTCTCCCGCTGGGACAAATGATCACAAATGTGATTCATAAACAGTGATTTGAAGCTGCTGAGTTTGGCTGCTTTTCCATGTATTTATATTGACCTGTTAGTACACACAAATGATGATGTTACATATCAGCTCTACATTTAAGTGCTTAATAACTGAAATGTGACAAATGACTGCTGCTTTTAAGAGACTGTGTAGGAGAAACTGGTTTGTGCACCTGCTTAAAGCCACAAGTAAGCGATATTATTCACATTTCACCAGTTTATAAACACTTTTTCTCATCAATTCATATGAAGTTTTTTTTTTTTAAATCACAACCGCCCCTGTCAATATTGTTATTCTACTCCAATATCAGTCTGCGATTATGAAGGTTAATATCATGAGTCAATGCACCTACCTTATGCTGAAAGTTCACTCAATATGAGTCAGGTTTCACACCTACAGTTTTTCTCTAAATTTCTCAACGACTACAATTATGACTTTCGTATCAGAAATTGGCCGCAATTAAGGCATCCAGTGATAATATTATATACAAACTTACTGTAACATCAGATGAACTAAGTTATCTAATAAAGATACCGGCGCATATTATCTTTATTGATCCTGGGGTAAGTCAATTATCAGGATTACGTGACTGTCCATATGAGCAGTCTGAGTGATAATTTAAATAATTATGACATCTGCCTTGCAAAATATGTTGTATAAAAGATCCATTATAAGTGAAAACTGTGTCATTACTCTAATTACCTGCGCTGCAATACTCTCTCTCTGAGGTGTTTTGTATTGTTTCCTACTACTGACAGATTATTCTGAATGTGGATAGTGCTGCAAATATATGGTAGAATGTAACTATACGACTCAAAACAAGGAGTGTAGGTCTAGTGATTGTTAGATCATTTAAGGCCGAATTGTTATGTGATATGCCTTAATTTTAACCCAAAGCCAAATAGAAACCCTAATTCTCAGCGAGGAATGAAATTAGGTTTGTTTTCTCGGCGAAAAGACTTACTTTCTTAAACCCACAGGAGAAACAATTTTGCTCTGATCCCTACATTTTGGTTTAGTTAACTTATTTCTCCTGTTTATAAAGTGGACCAATACTTTAACTGGTGTCACTACATCATCAATCTGTGAACATTATTAGCACGGTGTTGAGCAAACCCGTGCATCCGATTCAGTCGTGAGTCCATTTTGGAGAGACTTGACACTAATAACTTAATGTTGTGCCTGTGGGGTGAGTGAGCTGCTCTTGGTCTTTCTTTTTTTATCTACTAGGGGTAATTTCACCCCGGAGCAAAAAAACACACAGCCCAGGGCTCAGACTGACAGGCAGCCGTGATGCTGAGGTCCAGCATACACTTTTGCTGCAAATTACATTGACACCTACTGGCAGAACCAATCCCTACTGCATTAAATTGAAGCCCTGAAGGAAAAAAAAAAAAAAAAAAAAATCAGTTCGCCACGAGGAAATTAAATGAAGGCACCCAGATTCTGAGAAAGTGAATAGGATTATCATATAAAACAGTCCATTAAGTTTAATAGCAATATTAGGTTGCAGCTTCACAAGAACAATTTATGGCACGCAGATAAAATTAAAGCGAGCTTTGAGCAATTAGTGATGTAACCTGTAAAATGACTCCTACATATAAGCCAGCGTACTCTTCTTGCTGAAATACAGCCTTGTTTGTACTAGATTGAGGATAAACGGAGCTATGGGTAACATCAAATGTTCTTAAAATCCTACCTGCCTTCAGATATATAAAGGTGAAACAATAGTCTGTCAAGCCGAGTCAATAAAAAAATGATAAATCCACTGTAAGAAGGTTAATAAGTTTGACCTTGCAGCTGCGAGAGTCCCAGGCCTTCACCGCTGAACTGTAACCTCCGCACAGGAACACCTCGGGGTTGCTGGGATGCAAGGCCACGCACATTGCCTTGAACTGGTTGTCCAATTTCACAATCGGCTGCCCTGCAGACACCAGTGAGGAGAGGGAGAGAAAAGAACGATCAGCGCTAGTTTTTCCCAATAGAGGAACTTGTATCTTTTGTCAGATGTGGAGACTTGGGAGAATGAGCGAGTAACGTTTACAGAGAGAGATCCTGAAATAAAGACACAGTAATCATTTAAGACTCCAACCAGGACAGGAAGAAACAGGGCTTTGTCCAGTTTGGTGCTTTTTCAGTGCAACTCAAGATATATTTTGTTGTTACCACACTGTAGATATGTACATTTGTAAAAGACCGTGCTGTGAGATGTGAAGTTTGTGTTATCTGAATGAAAAAGAAACACCACTAATCCTTGCAAAAGAAACTATTTATTCAAGAGCAACGTTTCAACCACAGCAGAGTCTTCCTCAGGAAAATGATCTCACAGGTGGCAGAAGCACCTCTTCAATAGCCTGGGTGTGGCTAGAACCTAGAGGTGCCAGGTCCTGGAGGCTAAGGCGAAAAACAAGCCTAAATTAAGCCTAAATCGAACACAAAATCTGCGTAATCAATACAAATCTGATAACCACCAATAGACAGCATTAACAATCCAATACATACATGTTTCCAATATAATACAATCCAATATGTCATATTATATTCACTGTTTATAGTACTGTTTACACTGATATATAGTATTCTCACTGTTTATGGTACTGTCTACACTGATATATAGTATTTTCACTGTTTATAGTACTGTTTACACTGATATATAGTATTTTCACTGTTT
>JAPTHA010000016.1:17195457-17206254 GCA_029814585.1 Gymnapogon annona | reverse complement strand
TCCATGTATGGTACAGTGATTTGCCAATTAACGGCCATAAAAATGATGAATGGTGCAAGTAAATTACCCCCCCCCCCCCCCACACACACACACACACACAAAACAAAAAAAAACGGGAAGAATTTCGACAACTTCAAAACTTATGGTGGCCTTTGGTTTCTCACACACAGTGGTACAAAGTTATGACCATGAAAAACAGAACAGGGGAATTTCCATATATTTAAGCAGATATGAAAATGGCCGAAATCAACCTTGATACTTTTCCACACTGCACAATAACTTTGTCTAGACTACATTCGTGAGATTAAATGTTTAGTTGAGTTTCTTTCATCCTCACTTAATCAAGGGGGGAAAAAAAAACGCTTTATGAGCATATTTATCTACTCAGACAATTAAAACTAATGAATTAAGACAAATGGTTGTGGTTTGCGCTGCATGCAAGGCTGCGTTACACACTTCTCTTTCCTAGCCGTCGAGCCTAAACTTATCACGACACTCATTCGAGCTATATTTCCTCTGAGATTTGAATTGTTCTGAAATCTGTGTTTGGTTTATTAATTAGAGACACTGTGAGGACCAAATCAGCCCTGCGAGGCACCTTTTCCATTCCTGTGCAGTAAATACTCCGAGTAATTAAATTTTTTGTTGTCTGTGCTGATAAACAAGGCAGTCCCAACACAAGCACCAAAATAAAAGCTACGGTAAATCTAGTTGTAAGTCTGTGGCAGACATAGCGCGTCTTCTGGAATACAGGGAGTGACATTTAAAAGGAAGAAGCCATCTGTGATTATTTCAGGTCAGATGCAAAGTTTGTGCTTGTTTACACACCGCACCCATCGGCATTTGATCACATCTGTCTGTCACAAACAACCTTACACGCAGGACCACGGAGAGTTTTGATAAATCCAACTTGTATTTTTATCCCTGAGTGCCAGAGGACTGTAAAAAGAAAAAGCCAAGCTCCGTGCCTTTTAATAATATTGGATGATGGGATTGACCAAAAAAAAAAAAAAAGTAGCTTTTGAGTTTGCACATCAGAGCGCGTCTTTAGCTATTTCCAGACAGCGCCACATTATGTGGCTGAGTCTCATGACACAAAGATCATCTCATCTGACAAAGATGAAACACCAATCTCTGAGAAGCCTTTTGGATGGAGGCTGCTTTATCTAAATCAGTTTTTTAAAAAAAGTGTCATACTTCAAAACAAAACAAAAACACTGAGAGGTTTAAATATAATTAAGCCTGACAACGTGCGACCAAAAATTAGTTTCCTGGGAAATGATGAAAAGAGCTGCATAAGGAACCGAGCCAGAAGACGAACCAGCAGCTCTGTCAAATGCTATGCAAAGCAGAACACCTCGGGGTTCGTCAGCTCCTCATTAATTCACCCAACAATCAACAAAGACCCCCATCCAAAAGAGGCTCAGGCAGTTAGCCCACAACACTAAACCCACTTCATTACACACTTGTTTTGGGAAATTCCAACCGTCCCTTTTAAAGGAGGGGGAGTGGGGGTAAGTCACAGCTAATAAACTGTAGCATAAATAGACCTCACTCTCACTTAATGGCGGAACTAGTTTAGTCCAAAACTCGATTGCATTGATCCAAAGTTTTAACAGGCAATTTCGTCTGGCTCACACTTCCCATTAATTGGCTTACCCGCAATGATATGGGGAAGATCTGTCATCCAGATTTAAAACTCACGTTCGGCAAGAGGATGAGAAATCAACATTCTTCTCATAATAAATAGGGCCTAGTCATGTTTTAATTAAGCAAGATTAATTAGCTTGCTCAAGAGGGGGTGATAAGGGGAGTCTGCAGCGTCCCGGCTCTGCTTCGCTGTAGTTTACTTTGTGGACCTGTGAGAGCTGTGATCACTGTGTGGAGCTGACACCCAGTGGAAGACTTGCAGAGCGGGGAACATTAGATGGCACAGATGAGCGGAGGGAATCGCCGACCAAATGGATATTTTGCCTCGTTATTGAATCCACCAAAGCTGGGTGCTGTCATTGCACACCAGCAAAAGTCACAAACACAGTAGTTGGTTTTGACAAGCCCAAACCACAAATGAAAAGAGGTAGATCCTCAACTAGATGTTTGACACTAAGTGTACGGTATGTGCTATCAGATCTATATCTATATAGATACAGAAGATGAGAAGTGTAAAAAAAACAGCTCGGCTGTTGTTAATTATAGTTTGAAGGCTTTGAGTTTAGCTGGTTTAAATGTTTTTCTCTAGAGAGATTTAGAGCAGAAAGGAATATCCCTGACCATTTCGACCCTTTAAGTGCCAAAGTCGCAATATTGTAACAACCAACATAAATTATTCGAAATGTTAATGTCAAACACCGGCGCCTAAAGGGTTAATGTCATTTCAATATCAGCTGATTATAGGGTCAAAGGTACAGGCTCATAGCCAAAACTGGCTCTCCAAAGGGTTCCAATTACCAATCATCAATATCTGGATTTATTAGATTATTCAAGTGGCCATAAACATAAATGCGCTTCAACAGCAGTTATAGGATTATGAGATATCAGACCTTCTCCCCAATTGTTCTGACATCTTGGTGCATGTATACCTGTTCATCTGCTTTGTTTCTGTCAGGGTTCAGACAGATGAGGACCCCAAATGTGTCACATTTAAACAGTTTAATGAAAGGTTATGGGGAAAGGGGAGTGAATGTGTGTGTGAGTGTGTGTGTGTGTGTGTCCTTGTGACTAGAAGGAGTCTGTTGGACTTGACAGATATGCAGGTTATTGAGGCAAGCTTTGCCAGTGTAGGCAGACAGACGGATTACTTACGCTGACTTTTTGCGGGTGTAAAGAGACAGTCGGATTACCAACGCGGGCTTTACAGGCAGGTTTAGTAAGCAAGTTGAGCAGGCAGGCTTAACAGGCAGGTGTAGTAGGCAGGGTTAGCAGGTAGGTTTAGCAGAGTAGTCAGGACTACTAGAATAGCAGGAGTGTTGTCAAGCGAGGTTCACAGACGATCTGACAAAGTGTGGTCTGAAGCCAGGGCCTTACATACAGGGAACTGATGAGGGTAATGCAGTGCAGCTGGCAGGTTAATCAGTGTTCTTGGAGTGGAAACAGGTGTGGCTGATTGGTAGAGTCACAGCAGGCAGAGAAAGATGGCTCGTGACAGTTTCATTGTTTTACAACTGTACATGCGTATAAAAGAAAAAAAGAAAACCCAAATAATGTAGATGCAACATACAGACAATAACAGGAAATTTGAGTCTAGTGCCACGAGATGATTAAGAAATCCAACGACAGACTGAAATGCCTACGGCTTTCAAAATTAAGTAAATGCATCATATCTGACGATTAAAATTTTACTACCAGTTATCAGACTTTTATGGTCATGTAAATTGCCTTATAGATGAGTTTTTCCACTTCCAGGGCTTTTCCCCCACATGAACCATACATGAATATTTCCTGCAGATATACTGTACTTCACAGATTTACGAAGGTGGAAACTGTGAGTGTGTTACACATACACACGACTACTCTGTCTGTAGTAATGAGAATGCGTAGGTTTTGCTTTCTTTATTCTACTGTTCATGTAAGATACCTATATAGAGAGCTGCGCAGACCTGGCATGATACAGTCAGAGTTCAGTTCTGTATGATAAAGTGTCATAGTGAAAACTGAGTTAAAACTATCCACGTGCCACGAAGCTCTACCTACACTTACAACATTTACTACTCAGAAGTGTTTGTTAAGCAGAGAAAAGTGTTAAAATAATCTAGCAAAAAAAATCCACAAATGTTGTCATATTTCAATTAGGATTGGTCTACATGGGTTAAAATAGCCAAAAATATTTGTCTATTTTTGCAGAAAAGCAACACTATGCCTCCTGCACAATCATTTTCAATGTGAGAACAGAAAATAACATTCCTGCAAATAGATACTCTTAAATCCCACAAAATCTTACAACGTAGATGACTCGAGACTTGACGTTAATGTTCATTCAGCTCCACGTTAGGTTTTAACTAGTATTAGAAACACAGAACGCCTTGATTGGTGGCAAAATGTCCCGATCAATGCTTCTGAATTGCCTCTGCTCATTAAACAAACCAATTAAAAGATCATATTTCCAGCACCGTTGATGCTGGTCTTCTTGTGACATGTGTGCCAATGTAAATTATATATGCAGACATCCTCAAGGACTCATCTTGGGATGACTGGCTCTATTCATTTCATACTCTGTGAAACAATATTATCAGAGCAGGACTAATGCCAACCTGGCAGTTTACAACAATACAACGAAGCTCAAAGTAGGTCAAAATGCAGATATACTTGCTGGTGGCAGTCAAAGTAAATGCTTTCCCCTGTGCTGCTACTGCATGTATTTTCTGCCATGTGGTGCTTCAGGCTCCTCTGAACAGAACCCTGAAAAAGTGCAAATGTGGTTTTAGGGAGAATGAATTAACACATTGTAGAGAAGACTTCAGGATCTGTACAAAAAATTCCATGTTGCCAGTTATTTGAGACTCCATTATAAATGAATATCAGCAGGTAGATGTATCCTTTTTGGATCCTCCTTATTTATGTCAAGCTCAATTTCGACAATATCAGCTACTAGATGTGTTATTATCCTCCATGTGTTTAGGGGTGAATGCCATATAAAATTACAGCGTGGCATGGTGGGCTATACATGGTTAACGAGCTCAGAGCTGATTGATGTTAGAGTTTTAAAATCAACAGCTATATGTGGGACGACCCCTGGAGTCACCCATCCAATGTGGTTCATTATCTTGCACTTGAACCACTTGCTTGTAGCTCATCTCTGCTAAACAAAAACAAAAGCAAAACAAACTTGTTGTAATACAGTGAAACTCCATCTTAAACTGAACTGTTGTAAAACCTTGAACTATTTTCATCGAAAATAATCCTCAAATCACCACAGTGAGTCAGCGGAGCCGTGCATACAACCCATCTGGCTCTGTACTTTTTGTATTTTTGAAAAGTGAAGGCCGTCTCCATTCCACTACTGCCCAGAGGGATCTAGACACAAGACTGTGTATAAACATGCACCAACTGATACATCAACCTGTGGTAGCCTACGAGAATGTGGACATATCTTTCGACACCAACCTCTGACGGCTTCTCCAAGGACAGCTGTGAAAGTGCCGGACAGCAGCTGCCACTTCACACTAATACCCACCAGTTGAAATTCATGTATTCCACTCCCCAACTCTCCTGCTCTGTGTGTTTCTTTTAATCTGAATGTATTCTGCCTCTTTTGATTTCTTTCTTCCTTTCCTCTCCCCTCTCTCCCTGCAGTAGGCCCTTAACCTCCTCTCCCTCCCTATCTCCTTCTCTCCCTCTACTATTGCTATTCAGCTGTGACTGCCTGGGGCCCACTGGGAGCACATATACGAGTCCACAAATTAAACTGGACACAGAAACAACTGCTAAGACCGGTGAGGAAAAAAATAAGCCCCCCTATACCATTGTGGACACTTCTTTATAATTCCATTTCTGTGTTAATTGGTGCAGCATTTGCTTAGGTGAAATAGCGGGTCAGGCCTGCGCTGCACCTCTCCAAAGAACGCTCGGCTGAACAAAAATAGGCCCAGCTGCATGCCTTGTTAACATGGAGAGGCTCTGCATTACTGGGAGTGTAAAGATCACATTCATCCTGATTACAGACTGACATGCCAAACACTTTCTCAGTATCTCATCACTTTAGGTGGAGCTAGTGTTAACACAGATGCTGCATGAATGTTGGAAGACTCATTAATTTTTCAAATATTGCGGTCATGATTGTGCCAACACTGATGTAGCTGCACCGTGTGCGTCTGTCACATGTGTCAAGGATGTAAATCCTCTGGAGTGGTGATACTTTAATTCATTCAATTATGTGAGGCCTAAATCACAATCCAGTCACTGTTCCAATCATTTAAAGGCCATAATCACAAGTTAACTCCTCAAGGGGCACCGTTTACTAGAAAGCTGTGGCCTTAGAGTTCATTGTGCGGCTGTGGCTCAGTTGGTAGAGTGGGTCGTCCAATGGCCGATCAGTTGACCCGTCCAGTTGGCGGTTCGAATCCTGGCTCCCTCCGACAGTCCACAAGACACTGAACCCTAAATGGTGTAGCAGCCGTCCACTGGTGTGTGAATGGGTGAATGTGAGGCTAACGTAAAGCGCTTGGAGTGCCTTAAATGTGTAGAAAAGCGCGATAGAAATGCGATCCACTTACCATTGTCTGCCAAAGGTGGTCAATATCTGCACCTACAGACCTGCTACTGAAGCTACACGACATCTTCCACCGCAAAACACTTTTACGTAAAAAATCATGGGAGGTGCCTTGATCACTTGAGCTCTTTAATTGTATGAGTTTGATGCCATCACAATAAAGAATAAATGAATGTAGATGAATATAGATCAGTGCACGGGGCTCTGGGTAGGTGAACATCAAACAAGATTTAAGGAGATGTAATGTTTCTGGTAAAGTAGCTTTTCATTAGCTACACCGTTGAAACACAACACGAATACAAAAAAAAAAAAAAAATTAGCTGCAGATGTGATGAATTTTGATCAATCCCAGTTCATTTTAGTGAAGAGAATAGAGGTCCTAGTCGACTGACATTGTTACGCATTACAGTTGAACAACAAAGTTTGAAGAAAAAAAAACAAAATACAAGCTTGCATAACAATTAGTAAAATATGGAGTGCACAGTGATAAAGTCAAAAACGCACACGCACATTTAGGCAACTCATTGGTTGTTCGTTGTCAGCAGTGTGGCGTTGACCATATTCATAGTTGACCATATTCATTGATCATATTTGTATTGTTGAGATTTGGAAAAAAACTATTGCTCATTGTTGTGGAATTGTGCAATGTTATGATCCTAAAGTTTTTTTGTTCAGTTTTTAACAACGTACACATTTGGAATGTTGGCATTAGCACGCTAGAGACATTAGAACATATTTCAGTTTAGCAGCCAAAAATTAACCAATCAGAGCCAGGTTGTGAAATGAGGGACGCGCTGATAAAGGTGCATCCCTGATACTGATAACAGTCGGGCATCAATAGCTGCTGATATTGGCCAGTACACTGTGCTATTAGCATATTAGACATATTTTCACTGATAGTAATCAAATATATTTATATGTCTTGCAATACTAAAGGCTTTTTTCTACATAGTTAGGAGGATTACTGTCATGGCTTGTTTTATTTTGGTAATTTGTGGGCTGGTTTCTGTTTCCGGGATGTGGGTATTTCTGTGGTCTTTACTTCGCTTCCTCCTCGGGTTATCCCCGCCCATCGTTGACCTGAGATGAACCTCACCACCTGTCGCCCATCATAATCAATGACTCCTTAAGAGGGACGTGTCTGTTACTTTGGCGTCAGAGAGTTGTTTGATGGACTCACTGGTACTTTGGAGCTGTGTTTGACTTCTTAGACCTCACCCATTCTTTCCTTGGAATATGGTTGGGACTTTTACTAACTCTTGTGCTTTGTGTTGTTTTTTCCAATGACCTCCAGTAGCTGCCCACACCCCGGATAAGGATTATGATTTTCTTTGTTTGGATTCTGGACTATTGAGAGAAAGAGAATCTATTTTTGTATTTTCGTTGTACTTTGCGATACCAACTCTGCAATTTGTTTGTTACCTGTTTTTGAGGACACCTTGTGTTCATATTTTGACTCCCTTAGTTATTAGCGTTTGTGTCATCTTTTTCCGAGAAAATAAACTCAGTAATTTTTTAAACTAACCTCTCTGCGCTTGGGTCCAAATTACACACATGAGAATTTCTTTCTGAAGACAAAACAAAACATAACTAGAATAAAAAAACTAGAAAGTGACATTGGTGTGAGGATCGGCTACTGGACAAAACTTATCAGCCAGGAATTTTGCAGTTAACATCGCTGAACAAACTCAAGACTGGAAGATAAAGCAGGACTGTCTTCGCTATGCAACTGAATCAAGGGTTCTCTCGAGGGAATTACCCTAAAAAATGCATAATAAAGAAAAAAAAAACATATAAATCACACCCGAGTATAAGTCGCATTTTTAGGGGGAAATTTATTTAATAAAACCCACCACCAAGAACAGACATTTCATCTTGAAAGGCAATTTAAAATAAAAATAGAATAGAGAACAACAGGCTGAATAGGTGCTAACGTAACACATTCAGCTAACGTTACATGACGCATAAACAACGGACTGAGAAAGTGCCTAGTTTGTTAACATAACATATTGTAGCGTCTCCCAATGAGGCACCCAGAGCTTTGCCTTTGACGGTTTATATTAAATAACTCACACGGTTACGGTCGGCCGTAACCACGCCAAAAAACATTAATTAGTCCTCTGTTCTCTCCCAGCTCGTCATACCCACACATGTAGCCTGTCGAACACATCTCAAAGGTGTGTTCAGGTGCACCTTGTAATTCTCAACTTTACAATAACTCCAGGTCCTTTCCTTTCCATTTTGCCTAGAGCGCCCTGTCGCAGTTGTCAGTGAAAATAACCTGAAATGATACAATGATGATGATGATTTCTTTTGGCTTTTTCCCTTCCAGGGTTGCCACAGGGAATTCAATTTACATAGAAGCCGCACCCCTGGCCAAAATATGAAAAAAACTGCGACTTATAGTCTGAAAAATACGGTACTCTGAATCTAGATGTCTGACAGGTTCAACTGCCTGCTTGACCATCTGGTTTATTTTCACTCAGGAACAAAAAAGTAAGCATTCCATTTAGAGACGCTATCAACACAACTAGCAATATTAACACATTATTTTTTTTTAATCCTTGTATAACCATTTAGACATATCAGCCAGCCTTTAAAAGTGCAAATTACATGTCTGATCATAGAGTTGCCGCAATGACTCACTGCTCATTCATGTTACAAAGACGTATAATGAGACTGGATGGTGCTGGTTAATATTATAATAGCTACTGATTTCACTCTAACAAAAGTGTACAGACATTTTTGGTGTAACGTGAAAACTCTTCTTCAGACACTCATTTTATAGTATCTTGAAGTAGAAATATTAATTTTGAGTTCACTTTAAGTGCTATGGGGATAATTGTGGATGCAGCTCTCCTATGTTCTTCTTAAGGCTTCAGTTGGATTGATTGGTAAGTATGAGTGTTGTGGTCTTGGCTGCACTGCAATAAATTGGACTATTGGCTGGAATTCTCAACTCCCATATTAATATGCAACAAATTGAATTTTCTTCATCTTCTCCTGCCATTGAAATGCAAGCCTTGTCGTGGAAGCACACTTCTGCCACTGACAGCCCGGGAAAAAAAAAAGTCCTCAGAATGAATGGAATTAATTTTTTGGCAGAAAATGAAAATGATACTTTAGAAATAAACAGCAATAATAAAAACAGAGTGAACCTTGCAGGGTTGATATGTGCGAGGTCTCTGGCCAAACTGTGCAGCTGTTGGTTTGAGCCCACTTGGACATCCCAAGCACTTGTAGGTAGCAAAGAAGCGTAAGACTGAAACAAAGATGTGCGTTTAAGGTAGAGGTTGGTGACGTCCTGGTGTAAGGTCACAGTGGCTGCTCCCGTGGTGATGTATCTATTATTGATCCTCTTCCTGGAGCTGCCTGTGTGTTTAATGGGCTGGCCAGGCTATTATCCCTAGGCTTTATTGGCAGTATTGACAAACATGCTGAGAGGGGAAGTGCACACGGTAGCAAGTCATCACAACTACGTGTTGACCCTAAACATGTGGAAGCCAACGGGGGCAACAGTGTCTATCATATGTGGGTCATTCTGCACAGATGCACAATGGGCATTCCTGTTTATAGAAACCCTGTTATGTATTCACCTGAACTGACTTAGTGTCCGGATAGAGCATTAAACTTTACTGTATTATTATTAGGGTTAGATTAGCGTTAGCCAACCCTGAAAAATAGATCAAACATGCCATGCTAACGCATACATGCGACTAAATTGATCTAAAAACTAGTGTAATCACACTACAGTGCATGACTTTATGTGACTGTGCTTTGGCAACACGTTTCAATAATACCATACCATTTTTTTCCAATGTGGTTAAGCTAAAATGTACCTTTATGCATTCATTAAGTATAACAGACAACATTTTGAAAACTTGATATCAAAATTGAGTATTGAAAAAAGGCAGATGCCTAAAGGGTTAAAGGCAATACTTTTCAGGGGGCCTATCTTCAGATTCAGAGATTCAGATTTCCTTTATTGTCATTGCACAGACCAATGATCTGACAATGAATTGTCATAAAGCAGCACAGAGTAGAAAAAAAAGAGCAGATATACAACAAAATTGAAATTCTTGCACAACACAGACAATATATACAGTATACTGACAAAAATGACAGTTAATGTGTTAAAATAACACGCCACATCCTTTACTGTTACTTTATCGAACTAATCATTCTTCAAGTAAGGAATATGGGAACATTTTCTGATTTATTGATCTCCATCCTACAGTTTGGACATATATACGTAGCAACAAATGCTGCAGGTCTTGAAGAAGAAAAAAAAATCACCAGCTTCATGAAATGTAAATCCTCTGGTAAAACTCACTGGAACAGACTGTACTCAATTCTAAAGGTTATTCTCTGACCGGGATGGATATCGAGAATATGTGGGAAACAGTTTAAAGCACCCGTTGAAAAGAGCAAGAATCGTAATATCTGTTGGCAAATGATAGAAGATTACACATATAAGACGGACGTTATGGCTCTGCAACCAGACATATACTGATGGCATTTCCATATGCTTAGTGATGTCTAGAAACCCTTTCAGTCATACATTATTTATATATATATATATATATATATAT
>JAPTHA010000016.1:17150133-17163624 GCA_029814585.1 Gymnapogon annona | reverse complement strand
CACCGTGCTGTGTCTAAATCCCCGTCGGTGGCCTCTTGATAAGACTCTCCATACTGAATCCTCCCGGTGAGACACATCAAACACCGGCCCCCGTGCTGATGACGGTGCCACATGATAACAGTGTTGGTTTTGCCGGCGGTGACAGAGCTCGAGCCCCGGTCCCGCGGCCTGAGTCTGCCCGAGCCAATGGGCGCGAGGGGCGGACAGGAGCCGCTAGGGGAGTTGTCTTGCACGCGCTAATCCGATTGGACTCCCTTAAAAAGGACAAACACGCACACCTTTTTTTTTTTTTTCGAACGTAGACACCCGCCTCCGCCTCCGCCTCCCGGGCCACAGAAATAGAAGGGTTTGGCAGAAAAGACGTCCTCGAAAGTAGAGGAAGTGTGACAGACAGGAGTTGGGATTCGGGTTGTAAAAAGCGCACGAGCTTATCTTCATCACTCACGAGGACACTGGGAAACTTGGCTCGGGTTACTAACCGACTCACCAGCCTGGCTCATCTCTAAGCCGGGTAAAAAAAAAAGAAAAAAAAGTGTCCACTCCTCAAAACTAGAGGCGTGTGAAGCTGCCTTTGTCCGTCAGCGATTTATCTCGACTAATATCCACTTATTTCGGGGGGAATGGCACTGGACTTCGCCGCGGGCTGCGTGGGAGGTGAGTGCTAGCGTTAGCATTAGCTAGCGTTTCTGATTTAAATTCTTTTTGTCTTTTTTTTTTCCCCCTCCGGGCTGCAAAAAAAAAAGACTTCCTCAAGTTAGACGTGTGAGCCAGTTGCCACGTCTATAGAATCGTTGGAAGAGCAGAAATAATGAAGCCGAGCCAAATGATGCGGACCGGTTGGTTTTGAATGTACTTAATTGAGGGTGCCGTTTACAAATCTAAGCTAAGTGCATTCCTGAACTGGCTGCGCTCCCGGCCCGGTGTTGTCTATTTACTGGAGGTATTTCTTAAGTCTTTGACTCTTGTTTAATTTGTTACTCGTTACATTCGCATTCGTTACTACAATTAAAAGGTTTAAAGACGTACAAGTACTTTTGTGGTGACTCCAAGTCCACGTTTAACATGATTCAAGAATGTATATCAGCATTTCCGTGTTTTTAACCCGCGTTGTGCTGCAGCATCAATACAACTCCAAAAGAGCGCTTTACACACCTACACCTCAAACATGCATCTACTTTAATGGCGAATCCAAAGAGTTTCACACTTTAAATCTTCCTGGATTGGTTTAATAATTGATCCTAATGTCGCTATTTGCATTATTCAACGGGAATCATTCCTTTTCTCACATTTAATATGCTAATTTAGTGCATATAGTTCATACCTTGTACTATTTTTGGTGTATATATTTTTAGAATTGGGGTTTGTGTGTGTGTATGTATGTGTGTGTATATATATTTTTTTTTTCTTTTCTCTTTAGCACTGATGGGCGTCTTAACGTATATTTACACTGACTGAGAGCTACTGGACCATTTTGAAATTCCCCTATGGGGATGAATAAAGTTCTATTCTTTTCTAATACATTATGGAGTTTATTCAACTTTCGGAATAAATGCATAGATTGATTTGATCAAATCAAAGGGGGAAATGACGAAAGAGTGACCTTTTCAGCAAAATATGCCATAAAATTAAGAACTTGCTAACATAAATTAGTATGTTGCAGTAACTAATGGTGTTTTCGCATCCAGTACAGAGGCTCAGAACATCCCACATGGATCATACCTGATGCTGCTGAAAATCTAAGCGACTGCATTTTATTGGAATTTCTTCAATATATGGAGAGGATTATAGTGGTTCACAAAAGAAGGTGATTTTGGTTGCTGTTGAAGTCTCTCACGGTCTTTTCAGGTCTTCACCAAAGCTCCTTGTTGAGAACGTGTGGAGTGAGTGAGTGATCTTCCAAAATCAAGAGGCAGGATAACTCGGATCCTGCTCATAAGGTTCCAGCTGAGCCCCTGTCTAATAAACCCTTGGGAATCTCCTCAGCTGTTGTCTTTTGCGCAAGGCCAGGTTTTCCCTGAGTTCAGTACATCACAGACCTGATAGTCACTTTGAAACCAGAAATCCTGAGCTTGTGAAAGTTTGGTGTACCCGCAGTTTGTTAATGGCACTGTTAAATGAGTCATTGAGGTTGACTTCATTTGACAGATAGCAGATGAGCAGGTTTGGAGTCATTAATCTTGACATTGTGTTATTCCTTTGCTTGTTTCCAAGTGATTATTTTAATGGATTTGTTATGTTTTTCTTAAATGCACTTAAATCTCTTTAGACCAACGTCTAAAGAGATTTAAGTTTACTGTCGATGAGGCTTGAAATTAAGGAGAGCAGGGTAAGATGGTTTATTGATTTTTATTTATTTATTTTTTATTCCCCATCTAAAATTACTTGTATTACTAACAGAATGATCCTGGAAAATTAATTGGTGCAGCTGAAATGCATCACTCTAGGGTACTGTGGTATCTTTAATTATGTTCTGCTTAACAGTGTCTTGGTTAAATTTATCCACAAACAGTTAAAGCCAAACATATTGACATGAAGGAGATTTGTGAGTTGGGACGACATGAAAAGCAAAGTATATCTAGAAAGCACAGATTCAGACGCTAAGTAAGTAATATTAAAATGTAGTTACCCACATGTGTAAATTTGAGGAGTTGAGCTTGTTTGGCCGGGGTTCACATGGGCAAAATTCTGTGACAAAACATTAGTGATGGTTTTGGAATTAAATATAACTTATTGACCGAAGTGACTGATTAACTTAATTTTTTAACTAAAGTAACTGGGCTTGTATAGTAGTAAACCTGGTAAGTAAAAGGAAGTGGACGAGTTTTAACAGAACACATATTTTGTTATTTCGAAATGATATTTCAGCCAGATGTCGTTTTTATTTAATTTGTCTTAGTATTACACTGTAGCTAACAAGGAGGAATAAATACCAGATTCTTGGCTTCCAAATTAGATTTAAGATAGACATGTATTTAATTCAAAATAGCGAATCAGTAAATTTGAAACTTCAAATTTCCTTTAAGTATAGTTTTTTTTGAGCGGTTATCCCTGTGGAAGCTGATTTCTGCAGAGGCATACCTATGTTAGTCACGTGTTGCACTTGTCTGTCATTTAAAAAAAAAAAAAGATCTATTTATAGTGGCTTTAAAAGTGAAGATCGTAGATAGTATCGGTAACGATCATGCATCTGCATTGTTTTCATTCCAGGAGTATGGGTGTGGCGCTGTACCTGATCTGGTTTTGTTTCTTAATGTCTCTCCTGTGTTTCCTCAGGTGCTGCTGGTGTTTTAGTCGGACATCCATTCGACACTGTCAAGGTGGGTGTCTCCTCCGTCCTCCTCACTGTTTGTTTATTCGTGTTATGTAATGACATGATCAAAACTCAGCTGTTGGGGTTCAAAAAAAAAAAGTTGTCAAGACCGCTTTATTGGGATGATGAATATGACCTTATGTTACACAGTCATCTAATAACCCTCATAGTATGACACAAGAGTTGAGTAACAGGGATGAGTGGGTGCATGCTTCACTGTGTAAATATTAACAACATGAACGTTTTTCAGCTATGCAAATAGTTACTAGACCAGTGCAAGAAGTCGAAATGTCACCTTTTGTGTTGGAACAAGTAACAATGACAAGTAAATGCAAAGCATGTGATATTGGGGAAAGGGTGTAGAAACTGTTTTTTTTTTCCAAGAACTGGCTATTAAAGTCAAATGGAAGCTGTGAATTATTTTTCAACTGAGAGCTTTTTAAACATAAAATGTGTCTGTGTGTCACTGCTTGATCTGGCCCAGCTGTCACCTGCTCTTAAAAGTCACCATTTAGTGTCCTGTTTAAGAGAAAAGAAGCTGTTAACACAGTGCCCCTCTGTGTCTCTGTGATGGTGTTTTAAGGTCAGTTTAGGCGAAAGCGCCTGAGAATCTGCCATTAAAATTGCGGTTTCTTGAAATAAATGAGGTTATTCTGTGAAATTAAAGTGATAAATCTGATCAGGCTGTATTTAGAGCAACCACATGAGGAGAATTTGTGCCCATGTTTCTCCTAATATGTCATTGTTTTTTTTTTAATTCGAGCAGTATAAAAAAAAAACACTGTACGTATAAGGGAACAAACTAATGCATAAAGGCGATCAATACAGCGCAATAGTTACCATGTACGTATTCATGACTAATAAATCATTGTGTAGCTCAAAGGGGGTGGGAAGAACAACTCCCACTCCCTCTTCTCATTAACAATGCAACACATACCTTAAGCTTCCATGATTAGAAATTAAATCTATAGTATATGGACTCCTAATAATCCAAATAATAATGAACCGATTAGGAAAATTGTTATGATATCCAATTGACAGTCAACATCTCATAATACATTATAAATCAACACTAAGTACGACCAATAGAGATGACATTCCAACAATGGTTAAGATGATTCCAGGATGGAATGGTCCATAATTGTTTTTGGGGTGTTTTTCCCTGAACATTACTCCCCTATTCATTTTCTCTTTTGCCTACATTGACCTAAATACACCGTCATGTTTGTCATTAATAAATTGTCCGTTTATATTCCCACATGCGCGAGGACTTCCGCATTTTTTGTGCTTGTGTTCAGCTGTTGTCACGTCAAAAAAAATTTGTCATACCATTTTCTGAGTATTAACCAAAGTATATCAACGATTTTCTGGAGGGTTTTAACACAGAGACCAAATATAAGCAGATGAACATAACGCGCTTGCATTCCGTTTTCTGTCACACGTCACTCAGCTGTTTTGTTTCTAATAGGCGAGGTTGAAGCGTAGGGCGCAGCTGTTTGAAACCGCAGCGAGCCGTACGTTGATGCTGGATGGTTTGGTTGTAGCTCTTAACACTCTGCCTACAATGTCATTTTTCCGTGAGTTGGTGTGTTGCTTTGGGGCTGGGGGAGGCTGTCTTTAACAGCAACAGTGTCACTGTGTTGTAGATGAGAGAGAGAAATAAACAACCTCTCCACGGAAATGTAACCTAGTAAGTATTGGTCAAGGTCTTCTTTCTCTCACCCAATGTCCTGTGTTGATGTTATAGAACTGTAAAGCAGAGACGACATTTTCTTTTGTCCCTTATTTTCGGTTAAATTTTCCTCCTTTATCCTGTACCCCTTCTAAGCATCCTAACCCCCCCCCCTCCCCTGAAAGAACCCATTTTATTTTATTGTCTGATTTGTAGCTAGTGTGGACTTCTTTGGCTTCATTTACAGCCCTTAACCTCAGCATTGTTGTCTGCAGGTACGGCTTCAAGTTCAAAATGTGGACAAACCTCTGTACCGTGGGACGTACCACTGCTTCCAGTCCATCATACGCCAGGAATCGGTAAGAGAATTGCGCAGCTGCGGTTGAGTAACATGTGACATTGACTGTGGGTTTAGGGGTAGGCTGAGAGCAACGGTGTCAGTCATTTCAGTTTACGGGCCGCATTCGGGTACATTTGATCTGAACCAGTGGAATAACACAATGTATAAATAATTTTTTCTTTACATTTTAGAGTGGCAATTAGTTAAATTGCATAATGAAAATTTTTACATTAAAAAAAAAAACTATCATTTAAAGCAACGTGAATAAACAAACTGAAAAGTGTCATTTTAACATTCAGTTTATCATTTGTGGGTCTATAAATGCACTTAGTAACAGGTAGAATTGTTAAAATTGCATTTCTCAAGTTATTTCAGGTTGTTTATATTCAAGTCATTCAGATCTTTTGCAAACTATACTTTGTTTTACTTTAATGTATGATAATATTTGGAGTTGCGAGTACTTGTAGGTTATTATGGTATGTATTTTACTGGTCTGACTCACTTGAGATTGAATTGGTCTGAATGTGGAACTGAACTAATGTAATTGTTAATGACTTCGGTGGAATTTTAGCATTGCACAGATTGATCCCAAGGGCCAGACTGAACCCTTTGATGGGCCAGATTTGCACCCCGGGCCACATGTTAGACACCTGTGGCTTCGAGTAACCCCGACGCCATGCTTACAGTGGCACTGTGCGGTAATCAAGTGTCCGGTTACATCTGACTGGGATCAGCAGGCATGTTCCTAACATGGGCTGTTCAGGGTGAAAAAGGGGGAGGTGGGTGTTCTGACGCACAGGGTCAGCGAGGATCTCAGTCCTGTGTGGGCTAATTTAAGCTTTGGTGCCATTTGAGCTAAGTGGAGTACACTCAGTCTCAGGGATTTCTGTGTTTCACATGGGGACAGTGAACCTGACATCCATTTACTCTTTGTCAATGTTTGAATTGACGACCTTTGACAGAAACTGACGCTATCCCTGGGAGAAATACAAAGGCACACCACACAGAGTAAATTGAATGCAGATTGTTTGAACAAAACTCCTCTCTCAGTACCTTATTCAGACTTGTTAGAGTTTTTGAATTTGCACATTTCTATTCTTGCAGGTGACTCAAAGCCATTGCTGAGAGTTTGGCCCTTGTCAGTCAACATAGTATTTACTACTATAGGCAGCATTGTCATAAATCAAACCACACCCACACAAAAACATGCAGCGCGTTGTGGGAAACTGAGGAGGTCACAAGTTCCCATTAAAACTCCCTGGATTCATATTTTTCTCTTAAGTACTAAGTATTACCAATTCCATTAAAGTTATAAACTACAACAGCCCCAACATAAACAAATCTATCAAGTCCACATAAACATAAAAACACATTAGATTTTAGTCAGTTTGCCTTTGAGTAAAATCATGGCATTATGTCCTCACTCACCCAGGCCAACAGATGCAAATACCCAGGTGAGACCGGCCCAGACTTGAAGCCTTTCAAACTTCTAATGGATTATGTTGCAAAACCAGTATAAAAGCGTTTTGAAGTTTATGAAAATATATTGGCAGTGAAAATTAAACACTTTGCCATTTAAAATGTTACAAGGAAATTCAGGTAGTCATTGTGAAAATTATCAAATTTTCAAAATGTCTGAATTTCAGTTTATGTTGAACCAAATATGAGAGATTCATCTATATTTACACAAAATAACATCACTTCAGACTTCCTCAGATTAAAACGCAATCTGCGCCTTGAGTTGAGGTGGGTTCAGTGTGTGTTCAGGGTGATTTCAGTGTGTCCTCATCTGTGGAATGCATCTTTGTGTTTGTAGATGTTGGGTCTGTACAAAGGAATCGGCTCTCCCATGATGGGGCTCACCTTCATCAACGCTATAGTTTTTGGCGTGCAGGGCAATGCCATGCGGAAACTGGGCCGGGACACTCCTCTGAACCAGTTCCTGGCCGGGGCGTCAGCCGGAGCCATCCAGTGCGTCATCTGCTGCCCCATGGAGCTGGCCAAGACACGCATGCAGATGCAGGGGACTGGAGAGAAGAAGTCCAAGAAAAAGATGTACAAGAACTCCCTGGACTGCCTGGTGCGGATCTACAAGAAGGAGGGGCTGCGGGGGATCAACCGAGGTATGGTGACCACCCTGCTGCGTGAGACGCCCGGTTTTGGTGTGTACTTTCTCACATACGACGTGTTGACACGTTACCTGGGCTGCGAGCCCGAAGACCCTTACATGATCCCCAAGCTGCTGTTCGCCGGCGGCATGTCGGGCATCGCCTCCTGGCTCTCCACCTATCCCGTGGACGTGATCAAGTCACGCCTGCAGGCGGACGGCGTTGGCGGGGTCAACCAGTACAACGGCATCGCGGACTGTGTGAGGCAGAGCTTAAAGAAAGAAGGATGGAGGGTTTTCACACGCGGACTCACGTCCACTCTGCTCCGAGCTTTTCCTGTCAACGCCACTACATTCGCCACCGTGACTCTGTTCTTGTTGTATATGCGCGAAGGGGAGGAGTGTTCCATTCAGGACTCGGAGCCCAAGGCCGTCCCCCTGCAGCCCCTGCAGCCTCAGCCCACCAGCATGTAAACCACTGTACAGCCACGTGCCACTACGGTAACCTGCAAATCTGTGTGGTTTGCAGCTTCTCTCAGGTCTATGATCTGTTACCAGGTTATCCCATAGGTCAACCGATCTTAGGTAAGCGTCTGTCTATCAAAATTGACTCGTAGTATTTAACTAATATATATTTTAAGATAAAGCTGTACTTGTATATATGGTCTTTTCTTAAATTCTAGCTGTTTTGTATAAATTGTTTGTTAATTTAGAACACTTTGCAGTTCCAAGAGTAAAGTAACAAATTGAGCCTCGGAAACTGTTCAGGTCACAGTGACGTTAGGTTTGTTTTTTGATATCGATAGTGATTATTAGAGCCAACGTCACATCTTGTTCCGCTGACTGGCATCAAGATCTTTTTATCAAATATCCGTTAAAATAAATTCATGTCCCATTACTCTGGCTCCTGTGCGGCCCCCTCTGTGTGTATCCTCTACACCATGGACCCATTCATCAGTCACTGGTTTGGACACTAAAAGAAGGGATCACAAGTCTCTTAAACAGTACTCAGTTCAAGGGAATGAATTACAGATTTCATTTTTAATACAAATGTACAGTGTTCGAGATTTTGCTTTAGCGGTCGCATTGATCACAGGAAAAGCAATCTGTCCACCACTACTTGAAACCTGTGGAATATTCATGTAATCCAACCACAGACTTCAGTCAACACAATACAATGGGGGACATATTCTACATCCACTAAAACACTGATTACTAACGGTGTGAATATGGATTTAGTTACTCAGCGTTGAAATAACTTCAGTGAAACGGCAGCAAATACTGTGAACAAACAGAATGTGACGCCTTCAAAACATGACCAAATCAAACACTGGATGAGTTAAAAAGGATTCATTTATGATGGTCGGATACATTTAATGTCCTGTAAGTAAACAAGCAGCTATAGAAGACAGACCTGGAGGTGTTTAGGTATTTTCAAATGGGAATGTTACAAGATGACGCAAGTGAAGCATTTTTACGGTTATTTAAGATTACATTTTTTTTTCTATTTTGTTGTAATTTTAACTTTTTAATTTCTTATAGTTACATGCGGTTTGACCCACCCACAGCGTCGACTTATCCCGTCGCTGACACACAGACATAGATGTATGTACAGGAGAGGCTGTTGCCTTGTGTTTTCTAGTTTTGCAGCTGATATTTAGTTTGTATCTGAAATGTGGCTGCTTCTAAAACCAAATGTAATGCGGTTATAGTTTTTGGTTCTTGACATCATTAACCGTCCAAGGAAAACGGCACCTTATGGTAATATATTAAGCCTATATATGATTTAAAAGGGAAATATATTTTTGTACTGGATAGTCACAAACAGGCAAACAAATGATAATGAATGTATGAATTGATTGAGCCCAAAGGTTTACCAAGTATATCTTTTATTTTTATTTTTTTAAACCAAATCAAAATCACTTTTTCAAGAGTATCCGTCACATGTTACGACAATGGAACCAGGAAATGTTTGTTCTTTTTCTGCTTAGAAAATCACAAACGACGAATAGGTGGTTGAAATGGTTCCATTTGTTTGCGCTGTGGCTCTGGTTCCACTGGGTTTTGTGTTTGTCTTGTTTTGCGAGGATCCTTTTATCCACTCTCTAAGTCCTGGGTGGAGGCTTTTTTTTCCTGTCGACTCTGCTTCAGTGACCCGTCGAGCCTTTCTCAGACGTGGATGGATCAGAGCAGAACCCACTAGGATCAATTCAAAGCAGTGTGTCCTCTGTGGAGCGGTTCCAAACTGCTGCTGCTGTTACTTTTCCTACTTATCGGTGACGCGTTGAACCAGGAGCGCAGCTGCCTCTAAAGTTGTCCAAAACCTCCTTGTTTGTGTGTGTGTGTTTGTGTATTTAGGCTGTAGAGTGGGCATGATTACACTTTTTTTTTTTTTTAAACCTCTTTTCTAATGTACATATGTCTACTGATGATTGTTGTAAATCCTGGTAAAAGGGCTGCTTTAAATATCTAATGTTGCCTTTGTATTCTGTACATGTTTATTTACACTATTTTGCACCTAAGCAGCATGCACACTGTAGTTCTGTCACAGGGTGGTCTAATAAACGTAGAGTTTTTCCTCTGGTATTGTGTTGTTTTTGTCCAGTCACTCCCACAATCCATAGAGTTTATGGACAAAAGTATTGGGACACATTGCAGGTGTTTCACATTAGACTTGCATCAAAGCAAAGGGGAAAAATGCAGACATTATAATACATGGAATACTGATGAGGAATAAATCAACTATTGACGTTTATATCTCAAGATATAAGAGTTGAAGAGTTCCTTCAGTGACAGACTGAGACACCCTAAGTGTGTGAAGGAGAGGTATGGCAGGTCCTTCCTCCCTGCAGGTGTTTTAACAGTAATAACAGTTAACTGACGATGAGTACTATATAATTACTATCGTTAATTATCAATGAATATTATTTTGTCCATGGACCCACTGATGCCAGTACTGTTAACAACGCTAGTACCATTATAATTATTAATTACTAGTAATTAATAATTATTAAACAACTGTACATTACTATATAACTCAAGATGTCTATATTACTATATAAGGGTATAACTATAGAACTGTGTAACTATATATTACTATATAACTGACAATGATGTTATATAGTAATATACAGACAACGGTATAACTATATTACTATATAACTGACGATGTCGATTGATCTTTACATTTGCACTCAATCTGTTCTTTTCTTTATATTTATATATCTATATTATTAGAAATCGCTCTTATTTTTCATCATATTTACAGTATCTCTCTGTGTGTGTCTTGTCTTATATGTGCTGCTGTAACCTGAAATTTCCCCGTAAGGTACTAATAAAGGGATCTAATGTAATCAAGCTTAATGAGAGATTTCACCTCCTGAGTAAGATTTAAAGAAAGTAAATGTTAAGTTGTGTCAGGAAAGTCATTATTTACAATCTGAACATGGAAAATATTTAAGACAATGAACAATCAATCAATGATCATCTGAACTGAATCAGCCAATCAATGAGTGAAAGGAAGTAAAAACCACCTCAGACATTATGGAAGCAAAGGTAATGAATGCAAAACTAACCAATCCAATTATAGGCATCACAATATAAGACCGTATTATAACATTCATATTTATTACTTTATAGCCCAGGTCTCTGTTAGAAAAACACCTGAATTCAACGTGTCCACATACTTTTGTCCATAAACAAATACAAGTCTGACCTCTAGTGGATACACCTGAATATTAAAGTGTCACTTGGGATTGGAATAGAACATTTACCACGATAGTGTCGAAAAATTACAGTTTATTAAACAAAAAATTGGCTACATATCAAATAATACATTTGTGAGTACAGTTGTAAACATGATTTTCCATTATTTTAATGGGGAGAAAAAAAAAAAAAATTTAATTGTCAATCAAATGTTGATTGGATTCCACGTAAGGCTTGAATCACAGTATTATGTTGAAGTAACACCGTGATGAGATGAGTGCAGTACACACACCGCGTACGTTGCGGTAAGAGGAGGTGTGATGGGAGTGAGTGAGATGAGCTTACTGTGGGTGGAGCCTCTTCTGCGGGGAGTTTATGAGCCAAGAGGAGAGAATTCATCACCCGGGCTCCGAGACTGAGAAGAGTAGTGAGACAGGCAGCAGGACAGACACCGTGAAAGAGCTGGAAAAGGGTCAATAGAGTGAGAAAAACAAGTGGTGAGTGCAGGTCGGTGAAGTCTCCCGGGACACTTTCAGTTGGCGTTTCCTGTTCTGGATGCGTTGATGAGGAACGAGTCGGAGGAGTAGCGTAGGAAGCGGTAGATCTCCTCGGCGCGGGGTCGACTCATGCAGCCTCCTCTCTGTATGACCTCAACGGGGCTGGAACGTGGAAATCATGTGTTTTTCTTCTAAAATAAACTAGGGTCAATGAAATAAATAAATAAATAAATAAACAAATAAATAAATAAATAAGCCTCACCTGTTGATGAGTTGTGCGACCGACCCGAAATGGTGGCTCATGTTGAGGGCGTGGACGTAGCTGACGGAGGGCAGGCTTAAATACAGCTGCAGCGCCTGTTGCCGGTGCTGACCTTTGACCTCCAGCGGGACAGTGATTCCGTGTGCTTTCCGCTGCTCCAGCTTGGCCAGGTCTGCCAGCAGACCCGCGCTCTGCTCCGCGCCGTCGCTCCAGAGCAAACGCACCCCCGACCGCACCAGCGCCGCCAGAGTGCTGTCATAGTAACGCGTCCGCTGGAAAGGCTGCCGCGCCTCGCCTACGACGGCCGCCGCCGTCAGGGAGAAAACACACCATTGTTAGATTGTCGGGATGTTTGCAGCAGATATCAGTTAACACATTTGTTATAGTTGTGGGGGAAAAAAAAACGTTTTTCAGACACTCTGACAGACAGACTTTTTTTTTTTTTTTTTTTTATCCATTCATTCTCACGTTCACTCTGCTGGTGCGTCAGGCAGACTGACAGCAGTCGGGGAAGTAGTCAAATAAGCACTATATAAGTGCAATCCATTTACTTAAATGAATGTCATTTACACTTCGGAGGCGCATAATTTTAAATAAAAAAAAAAAATTAAATAAATTATCCACCTTCCATTTAAGTCAATGGATTGTACTTATATAGCGCTTTTATAGTGCTTTTACATTGGCCTCACATTCACCCATTCATACACACATTCATGGAAGGCGCTGCCAGGCTCTTAGCACTTTAAGGTTCAGTGTCTTGCTCAAGGACACTTTGACACGTGGACAATCAGAGCCAGGATTCAAACCACCAACCCTTCAGCCATTGGACGACCCGCTCTACCAACTGAGCCACGGCCCATGTACCATTCAGTCCCCCCAGGACTCACCCGGCTTGCTTCGGTCTTTCTCCACGATCAAGCAGACGCGTTCAAACAGCCCCCACAGTCCACCAACCCGGTCCGCCAGACGCTTCCGGTTCTGCGTCGAGGCCAAGTCTGTCTGGCTGTGGCGCTCCACCGCCATCCGGTTGCTGACGATGAAGTAGCTGCCGTCCAGGGTGCAGACATGGACGGAGGCGGAGTGTCGCTGGCGGAGGCTGGTCATCAGCTCCACGCCGCCGCTGAGGCAGCGACTGTCCACCAGGATAGAGACAGGACCCGCCGCAGCAGAGGACCGGGCCACGGACGTCTGAGGGACAGACGAGGAGCCGGGGACGGTCTGGACCAACGACACCAACGTAGGACAGAATGTCACTGATTTACAACCTTAGATACTAGAATAAACAGGCGTCAAAGAAGAACATTAGATCATGTGAGGAAATCCTCATTTTCCCAGGTCGTCGTTCATCACTAGTTATTTTCCAAGTTGAACTGGACTGGTTTTGTTCTTGTTTGAAAACTACTAAGGTATGGTTGCAACCGTAATGCGTCTACAAAACCTTTTAATGAAAAATATTAGGAGAAATTTTTTTGTCCATTTATGTATATAGATTATATATACCTTTATTAGTCCCACACAGCGCATATAAGACAAGACACACACAGAGATACTGTAAATATGATGAAAAATAAGAGTAAATCATAATAATATAAATATAT